>JAUMHM010085322.1:0-11700 GCA_032362435.1 Melikaiella ostensackeni | reverse complement strand
TTTGCCAAATCGCGTGCCAATTCTCTTTCTTATGATCTGTTTCTTACTCTTGTATAGAAGTCGCATTCAAATTAGAAGCGCGCATTATCGAGGCGACCGTACGTGCTCTAGTGTGAAAAACGAGCGGCGGAATTAATTCAGCGTTCGTTACAAATCCTAACACGCCCCCGTGCTCTACTCCCCTCCAGCAGACCACACAAACTACATTTTTCTGAGAGTAGAAAGAGGCGCTGTCGGTTATGAAGACAATGTAGTTTTCTGAATTGATTTATGAGTACCGGATGGTACTAGAGCAAATAGAACCCTGTCTTATTACCAGACGATCGAAGAAGTTAAAAATTAAATAGAAATATTATAATATCGAATGCCAATATTACGTGATTAACAATTAACAAACAGATAAATATTTATTATAGTTAAAAAATTGCATTAAGTTTTACCTGAAAATATTTATGAAAATACATACTAAAATAGATACATACTGGAATTTTTGTTTCACAGTAAAGTAAATCCCAGAGATTTTTTTTTATCTGAATTTGGACAAAATCGTTGTAAAAAAATGACGGATAATTGTAGTTGTTAAATGTTTGCAACGTTTTTATCGAACTTCAGATAAAAAATATTTCTGGGATTTACTGTGTTCGCAACTCTTTAATATTTGAGAGTAATCTTTGATACAATATCTTTGTTGATGGCGTGCACAATTTTTTACATCATTCAGATGAATTATGAGTTGAAGAATTAGACCTATGCACATTTTATAACAATTCCAAGACTCTTAACAGTTTTTAGGAACAAGTATACGCAGATTGATATTTTGGATGTCAATCTTTTATTTCAACCAGTGTTGGGTATAAGTAATTTTTTTTAAGTAACTCGTTATAGTAGAAATTATTGAAAAAAAAGTAAGTCCTTATATTAAGGTTACTTAAAGAATAAGTATCTTCAAGTTCCTTCAAAGTTTACTTCAACTATTTACCCTCCACACCTACTTTTTGTACTTTTAGAATAAATAGGCATGGCTAAAATAAATTGTATGCCATATGTTTTGACATGTGTACAGCAATTTATTTGGGATATCTTCATTTCAAAATTAACGCTTTAAAGTTACGTCACCCTTAGAAAAAGATAATATCAAAGAAGCTTACATTATTACGTAATTTGTCTTTAATTTACTCTATTTTTTGTTCTAAACAACAAACTTTTTACAGAATTTCTTCTATCTTCAATAAGACTACTTTTTCAGAAAGTCCATAACTCAAGTGAAATACTTTTACAATGAGTATGGATCGTGCTAAACGGGATAAACATGATTCCCTTATTGAAACCCTACCTCCGAATAAATTTTTTGGGGGTGATAAAGCATTGATAAAATTCATGAAAAACGTTAACATAGAACGATGGAGGTTCAATCCCAGAATGCTGAATATATCGGAGGAGAAATGAACATTTTAAAAAGACACTGACATTTCTATTTTTTTGCAGTCTCTTTTGTATAGAATTCTCTAAGCGAAGTCATTAAACTTCACTAGTGGCTGATTTTTCACAGAATTTCTATATGATTTGAGGAATTTTAGACAAAAATGGTGTACTTTGCACAATGGGGCCGGATCCTGAAAACGTGGCCAAAACTGTGAAACTAAATTATTCTCCTATTTCAATGTGTGTGAACATAGACATATATCAATGGCTATTAGAGAGCATCTATATCAAATTACTTTTTTTCTTATATAAGAACAACAGTTATATAATAATTATTTACAGCAAACAAAATTAAAATAGAATGCTCGTTAGTGTTATTATAAGTATTACTTTACAATATAGGGTATAAATAAATATTATATATGTATATATATAAGAAATATATGTAAATATTAAATATATATAAATCGTACGTAGTTTCTTACAAACAACGCGAAGATGTTTATGAATGAGGAGGGAAGGTGAAAAATGACCGAAAGTTACCTTACGTATAGTTTGTGCATTAGGGCGTATCGAAAAGAATTAATTTTGGTCTCATTTTCTGGTAAAAATCACAACAAATTGTATTTTCACGTTCTTTTCAGGTCAATAATTGCATTTTTCTGATTCGGGTAAACAGTAAAAGTTGTATACTATGATAATATAAGTTCCAATGCAGTATAAACCTCATCAAAGCAGATCGTATGTTCGCACACTCACAGAAAAAAACTAGGCTTATTTTGAGCCAAATATTCGGCTTTTTTTGAGACGTAGCAAAATCTATCCGAAAAAGTTTTAAATTAAGACTTTGCAAAAATGTCTCAAATTAACTCTGATTATTGCCCTGAATTGAGACTGATTTCTGTCTTAATTTGAGACCTACATTCAAAACAATAGGCAAACTGGCAATGTCATTTGCGAGCTAATGTCATAATACAAAGTCTTGTGCATCTTTATTTTAAGATAAAAACTTAAAAAGTAAAATCTAATCACCTGCTAATGAGAAGTAACAATTATTCCTTCGAAATTTGAAGCTCAGGTTACAATTTACTTGAAACGTCAAAATATGATTATAAACTGAGACAACAAAAACAATCGATAATTTACTTTGCAGTCTGAATTTAAAACTTCTCAGAAAATTCAGGACTTAAAATAAGACCTTCAAAACAGGAGACGCAGGAAAAATAAGTACAGCTTTCGTCCGTATGGGGCAGAGGTAAGCAGGTCATGAACATTTGTGAAATGCTATACTTCGCTATAATCCCAATAAATGGGATTTGCCCAGTTCCCGCTGCTTTCCAAGAAAAGCAGACCCACCCAAAGCCTTGAACGGTCCTTTGTTTGCATTTCGGACTTAATTTATTCCAAATCCAGAAAATGAGGTCTTCATATTTATTACACCAACTTTACCAATTTTACGTGAATCCAGAAAAGTTGTACTGAATTGAAAGAAAACCAATTTTAATGTGTAACAACTTGAAGCTTTTGCTCTTAACTACGTTCTTTACTTTTATTTTAGGGGCACAATATGTCGTACCGAAATAATAAGTGTTACTTTCTTGAAGATCAAAATGAAATCTTCTTTCTTATAAAAATTTTTGGTGTACTGAAAAAGGAACACCCAAAAAGTTTACAAATCAAAACTAGACTTCGAGACTATCCTCTTTTCCTGCTCATTAGAGACAAATGTACAATAAATGTACAAACAAACAAAAATTGGAGAAAAAGGGAAAGAGTCAACCAGAACCAACCTCACACTCTTTTTACTTTCCGTCTTTTTTATTCCACTGAGGACCAACATGTTTCGAAGCCAATTTAGACTTCCTCATCAGGGGTAATTTATAGGATAACTACAGTTATGGATAATTAAACATATATTAATTGTGTGGCAGCTTTTTTATACCAAATTCAAATAGATTTATTTAATTTATTGATGTTCTCATTTGAAGTTCCTTTGGTATCTTTTTTTTGTTGAAATTAAAACATATTTTCTTGTAAATATGAAATATGTCTCTTTTTTGAAAAAAAACTTGAAATTTGCATTTTATCAATAATCCCTTCTGTAATGCGTCCAATCTAAGTTTTTACTAATTGAATACATTCACTTAAAACTCCTATACCGGATTTTCAGTAATATCTATCATGAAATCATATTCCACCAAAATTTTTATCAGTTACACTGATAATTATATTAACAAAAACATGAAAATAAGTATAGATAAAATAGTGTTTTGTATTACTTCCTGCGTATAAAATCCAAAAAATTGTAATCAAAAGTTTGGCAAACGCTTTACCACAACACTAATTGAACCAAAATTTTAGTTATTTTCAAAAAATGTTTGTAAATTTGGTGATTTAAATTTGTTGATTAAATTTAATTTTTCGAAGAAAAAAAAACTTTTAACTATAAAAATAGTTTGGCCTGCATGAAATTCAGAAGATTTCTTTATCATTCGAATACCAATTCAGCAAAAAAATGTGAGCGAAAAAAAGGTGGGGTTTTTGATGAACTCGACTTTTAATATTTACCGAAAAACGACTGTCATTGTGTTACCTTTCAACATTTTGTTAATTTTCCGTAAATCTAAGAAAAAGTCTGTAGGAACCCAGGTAGCATTTTTTAAAGATCCAGTAATAGGCTTCATAAATTTTCTGAAGGTTCATCAACTAGGTGTTGTAAATATAATCGAAATTTTCCTGAGTAGCAAGGAACTACAGAGGCTACCTTGAAAGAGCATCTGGTTATCGAACCAGGTAGAAAGGGTTCTTATAGTAAGCAGTGGCTATATGTAAGAGCTTCAAATATCATATTTTTTTTAAATTTCCAAATTAGAGATTCAAAAGTTGAAAAATCAGAATCCACGGATTTTTACAATTAAAAATATCTAAAATTCACTTTGAAAAATTCAAAATATATCATATTTTGTACGTATCTAGTGAACTTTACGTGATACTTAGAAACAGACAGCATTTTTAGATTGACTATCAAAGGAATACTACTGTATATGAATATAAATATATAGGTTGTCACGTATAAATATATGCATGCGAATAAAATTGTTAGAAGGGATTAGTTTTACGAAGCTTTTATGATAGCGAAAACCTAACTGCCTGTCGTACATTCGTACCCGCGAGGTTCTACAGCCATAAATTAAGTCGTAAGAAAGGACCCAAATATCTGGGACTTTTTCTAGAGAAGAAATCTCGAAGAAATCATTCAAATGATACTTTAAATTTGTCTGAAATCGACCCGAACTGGCCTAGCATTTTCGTCTGAGATATTCCTGAGATTTTGTTTCGGTAGGGCATGTATGCGAACGTATAAAAAGTAAAAAGATGGTTAAAGAGGGGTTTTGTTATTGAAAGTCATCTCACTATCTTAAAAAAATAATAATATAATAGAAAATTTAATTTATAATTAATCTATATCTTGAAGTAAAATAACAGAGATGTGTACCTATTACTGCGGATTCATAGGTTATATATTTTGAAAACTAAATTTATTTCAAATAAAACATTGTTAACATCGAGTAAAGAACGTAAAAATTCATTTTAATTTATCAATTATTCACAGTTTTTGATCATCTGTTTATGTTACGCTGAGTATGAAGTAGATATATGAGTATCGTTGTAATTGGGACACCCGCAGTAACTGGGACATTTACCCTATTCAAATATACATCAAGAAGTCAGAGAATTTTACGCCAAATCAAACGAATAGTTCATTTTTTTTGAGACTGCGAAATACCGAGAAATGACAGTAAGTTTATTTTATACCGGGAATTTAAGAAATATTTAGTAGAAATCCTTTCCTATCACTTCAAATGTCACTAACTTACCATCATATGAAATCACGCAATTTTGAATAAGATCGACTCTAATTTTTGTTTGTAAACTTCAAGAATAATAAATTCTAAATCTGTTCAAAATGAAGCAATTAAAAAATTCAAGCTTCAAAAATGTCAATCGTTCATAATTGTGCTGTTTTGAATCGAAAATCCTAATTGTTAAAAAGATGTACATTTTGGATTGAAGGTTCATAAATTATTTTGAATAATCTTTAAAATAATTTTGAATCGTTTAAATTTCCAATTGTTGGATTTTCAAATTCGAACGTTATAATTTATATTTTTCGATTTTGTAGATTGTTCAATCCCAACAAAAATTACTGCTTTTTTGAAGGTATAAATCATACTTGGATAATTCTTCATTTTAAGCAATTTGAATTTAAATAATTCAACCTGAAATAATTGCATTATAAAAAAAAGTTTCGATTCTAAAATTGAAATCCTAATTTAAAAATTGTTTAGTAAAAGTCACCGTCCGCGAAGAAAGGGACCTAACGCCCGGGAGCTACATTTCAGAGAAGGAGCGATTGAAGAGGCGGTTAAGCACAGGAACTTCATAAGAGGGCCTCACTTTGCAGTTTGATAACAACTTGAATTTTTCAGATGGAAGAATATTTTTTTTATTATGAAAGAGCAAATAAGAAGCGATCGATTGGTTTAAAAAACTAAATATTGATTTTTTGGGCGTTAGGTCCCTTTCTTCGCGGACGGTTACATAAAAGGAAGTTTAGAATCCTTTAATTTTGAACGTTTCCAATTTAATATCATGTAATTTGGAACATTTTTGGAATAATTACATTTTCAAGGTTTATAATTGAAAACTCTTTTATTTTTATTGAGTTGGAAGGGAAGACATTTTTTCTTTGCATTTTTTGTGAATTGTGAAAGGGAATTTTTCAAAAACATTTTGAATGAGTTGAAGGTGAGAAAATTCTGTGCTTTTGAAATTGTTTTTAAGATTAAATGGTGTAATTTTTTATTTTGAATTTTTTCCTTATTGTAAGAACGGATTTTCTATTTTTTACACTTTTGTTTTTTCTTAACTGAAAGAAAAAAATTTTTTAAACATTTTAAATGGGTTGAAGTCATGAAAATTTTGTACATTCAACATATTTCCTAAAATCAAAAGGAGCAGTTTTTTATTTTTAACATTTTTATTTATTTGGAAGGGAGGGCATTTTGGTTTTCAACTTTTGGCTGAATTGATACAGGGACATTTTTTATTTTCAATATTTCTATTGAGTTGGAAGGGAGGAAATTTTGGATTTCAACTATTTTCTGAATTGGAATAGGGACATTTTAGATTGATAACATTTTTATTGAGCTTTAACGAAGAAAATTTTGGTTTTAATTATTTTCTGAGTTGGGAAAGGGCATTTTTTCTTTTCAATCTTTTTATTGCAGTTCATTTTTGATTACATGTGCATCCAATTCATTTTATTGAAAATGAAAGTAAATAATTTTTGTTAGGCTTAAGAGACAATCATGAGTCCTAGGGAATACTAAAGAAGCGATGCCAAGGTATTTATAACACCGAAATAGTGCAAAATTTACACGTCTCCATTTTATTTAAAAAAAATGTAGGTTATTGACTGTGAGGCCTGGGCGAATTCATTTCAATTTTCAAATCTTGCAGACTGTGCAATATTGTGCATGCTCAATAGGGTGGCTCAAAATGACTTTTTTTTAGAGGGCGACGTACCCCCCCCCCTTTGGCTTCACATCCGGAAAAAAAGTTCCATTTTTTTTCTCGACATTTCGATTCTTAGTGCTGCCTTACGATACCCAAAATTTCCCATGTAAAATACATGCGAAAAAAATTACTTTTTAGGTTTTTTGGAATACGAGTAAGTTCTGTGCTGTGGGTTGAGGAAAATGTTGCGGAAAAGTTATAGGACTTATAGAGGAATTTCCAATGAAGAATTCTATATACTAATCATATGCTTTTGACACCCCCACGGTGCCCCGAAAAGTGTCCTTAAATCCAAAAATGTCAATTCTGCACGTAATCTACAATTTTGGGCATTTTATTCTCGTTTTTTTCCATAAACTACTATTGTTGGTCAAGTGGAATATGTATCGATATTTGTAAGTAATTTTCAACTGTTTAAAAAATTTCGAATTGTTTAAATAATTGTTTTTTCTCAAAAGTCATTTTTTTCCGACAGAATCATAATCTTGGTTTACTTTTTAATAGCTTTAAAAAAGTCAACGTTAAAAAATGAAAATTTAATAAGTTTTCCATTTATTGAAACAAATGTGAAATCTATATAATTTATTAACAGGCGAACCTAGATTATGATTCTGTCAGCAAAAGCTGACATTTTGAGAAAAAAGACGAGAATAAAATGCTCAAAACTGTAGATTACGTGCAAAATTGACATTTTTGGATTTAGGGACACTTCTGGGGGCACGGTGAGGGTGTGTCTCGGGGTGTGTTAGGGGTGTTCAAAGCATATGATTGATACATAGAACTCTTTGTTGTAAAGTCCTCTACAAGTCCTATAACTTTTCCTCAACATTTTCGCAAACCCATAGAAATTATTCCAAAAACCCCAAAAAGTGATTTTTTCCATGTATTTTACATGGAAAAAATAGAGTGCCGTAAGGCAGCACAAAAACCTAAATGTCGAGAAAAAATAGAATTTCTTTTTCCGAATTTGAAACCCAATGGAGGAGGGGGGGGGGGAGGTACGTTGATCTCTAAAAATAAATGTAATTTTGAACCACCCTATTCAGCGTGCACAACATTGCGCAGCCAGTTCGATTTGAAATGAATTCGCCCAGGCCTAACAGTCAATAGCTTACTTTTTTTTACATTCTCATCAGAGAAGGTATTAGATTTGTGTACAATTTGATCCCCCTTCCCCCCGTCTTTGTCAAATGTTCAGGTATTGAGACCCTCTCAACCCGAAAAACAGGTTTTTACGAATGTGTCTGTCTGCATGTATGTTTTCATGGCTGTATGTATGTCTGCCTGTCAACACGATTATTTTTGAAAGAATTAATCCATTGAATTGGCCTCCGGTACACTCTTTTAGTGTCGAAAACTGAAGGTCAAGTTCGTTAGCTAGCCATTTTGGATGAAAATTCAAAAAGTTGGAGCATATTCAAAATTTTTGAGACGATTTTTTTCAAGATTCAAAAATTATATGTACGGCCGTTAAACATTTCTTTATAAGACCGATCGTAAATCATAAGTATAATTCTTTAATCGTCTTTTTAACTATTTATTTGTATATATTATAGGGTGAGCGCAGAAAATCGAGCGCGAAGCGCGAATATTATGATGAGAATGTATTCCTTGAGGCCAATGGAGCCTTAAGTAAATAAATTTCCTTTTTCATTTGAATTCAAAAACAAGTTAAGTAATTGGTGCATGAACATATAACACCGAGCGCGAAGCGAGACGATCGAATCGCTTGCCCTAGGCGCGCTCAAACTTGCGAGCGATTTTTTTTCTAATAAAATGGAGGCGTGTGAATGTTGCACTATTTCGGTGTTATGAATACCTTGGCATCGCTTCTTCAGCATTCCCTAGGACTTATGATTGTATCTTAGGCCTAACAAAAATCATTGACTTTAATTTTTAATAAAATGGATTGACTGCACACTCGGTTGGAAAAAATTATAATTTTCTTCCTGATTAAAAGGGTCACAAAATCAGTGTGTTTTGAAATAAATGCAAAAATCACGCGTGAAATCTCAGAATTGCATTAATCAGCATAATTACATAATTTCAAATTAATAACATTCAGAATTGAATAATTTCATGTTCAATGTTTCAAAATTGTACAACCCCAAATTCAAACCTTTTAAACTTTTTGAATGACGAAGGAAAAAATATAACTATATCAAATTTTTTAGTTTTAAATTGTAAAATTTCAAAGTAAAAGCCTTACTGCTTAAACAATTTTAAATTCAAATATCAAGAGGCGATTTCAAATTTAAATCATTCAAAATGGTAACACTTTAAATTGAGTCTTAATGTTATTAATAATTTGAAATTGAAAGCGTTTGAAGTTAAACCATTTTGAATCGGGAACGCTAAGAATGATTTTATTAATTTGTATTAATATTAGATGAAGATATTGAACCTTAATAAGCAAGTTTAAATTTGAGACATTTAAACTTTAGCAATTTCAAATTAAAATTCTAAAAATTGCAATTCTTGATAAAAAGGACACAGAATTAGTTTAGGTTTCGAAAAAAACGCAAAAATCACATGTAACGCCACCAGAATAAATATATTCATGAATTGATTTTGCGCGTTAGCAAAATTTGTACGAAAAAGTGCTTATATTCAAAATTTTGGTATTTTTGTAGATCTCCATTTTTTCACAAAATTACAATTGAAGGTAGTACGAAGAGGGCAGCAGCAAACATATTATGTCCTAGATACGGCAAGGCCCAGTGGTGGGCCTATATATATATATATATAGCTAAGTACATTTTCGCTTCTACTGAGGTGCTGCCCTCTTCAACTTTTTGTCGTTTCCATGGCAACCGCGTCTACGTCATCGGGCTGGGCGACTTACATTGGAACATGATCTAAAAATACGTCGTCTAGCAACATGCAACTAAAAAAATGTGAAACAATAGGAAGCTTCTGAGAAGCAGCCACCATAATGGACAAGAAATAGCGCTAGATTCAATTTGAGAATAATGAGGCAAATGCTATGAACGAAGATTTGAAGTAAAATATAAACTAAAAATAAAATAAAGTGAAATGTAATAAATTATAAAAGTTGAAGTTCGATAAAAAATTTGTTATTTGTACCACACATAATTAAAAATACTGTAAAAAATATTTTTCGTAATATTTATAATCTATAAATTTTTAATAGGAAGGATTTTTTTACGTTTCAAAGGATACAAAGAAATGAATACAAAATATCAATATCAAAGCCTGTATTATGGCAATATAGCTATTTTAATATCCGTACACATATACGTACGTATATGATTAAAAACATAACTTCTGAGTGCACACAAAACGACATATCTTTAGTTTTTACATATGAAAATATAAATATAAAACACAAATTTATACAGCATATAGTTTATTATAATATAAATACTGAAAAATTGAGAGGAATTTAAAAATATAAATATATGAATGAACATACAGAGAGTGTACACGCAGGTGTGAAACGAATTTCATTCAGGATATTTCAAGTACTTAATAAAATTTTCGTTTCAAATTTTGCCAAAACTATCTATGAAATTTCTACTGTCAATCGCCCCCATTTTTTCAAATTCAAATTTTCAAAGCATATTTTAACACAAAATTACGAATTTCAGTTTTCGAAAAGCATGTATCACTTTCTTTTAAAATAAGTAATCAAATAAGCAATAAGTAATGACTTTTTTTCTACAAATAATTTGAGATGTGATGTTCACGTTATAGCAACAAAGTTCATGACTCATTTGTTTTTCATTCTGAATTTTTTCTTATCGCACTAGCGATAGTTTGAGCTTTCAAAATTTTTTTGCAGCTTTTGAAAGTTCCTTCGAAATTTTTTGAAGCTTTTGGGAATTCCTTTGAATTTTTCAAAACACCCTAAAATCATCAAAATCTTTCGAAATACCCTGAAATTTCGCAAATCCCTTAAAAATGACTTGCAGAATTTTAAAATATCTTAAAATATTTCAAATCCTTCGAAATTCATGGAAGCTTTTGAAAATTCCATGGAATTTTTAAAAATACCCTAAAATCATACAAATTCTTTGGGATCCCTTCAATTTATTGAAATCTATAAAAAATTAATCGGAATCTTTTAAAATACCCTAAAGTACTCCAAAAGAATTCAAGAGAATTCAGAAGTATAGGTATAGACCTTATACAGCGATAGTGGTTAACTCATGGGTTAATTTATTCAAAGGAAAGTGAGTAAAGTGATTTTTTCATTCAAAAAAACGAACTAAAGTAACTTTATCGTAAATAAGTGACTTGAAAGTGATTTGAGAAAAAAGTGACTAAAAGTGACTTACGTTAGTTTCCAAAGTTTTCAGTTAAAATGTTTGTTCATTTTCATTTTGTTGTACATTTGTCTGTAATGAGCCGGAAAGGAGGCAGTTGGAAGTCTATTTTTAATTTGTGAAATTTTTCTTGTACTTTACTTTAGTAAACAAAAATATTCATTAGAAAGTAGATTTCATTTCTATCTTTAAGAAAAAATTTCTACTTTTGAATTTCAATTTTAAAAGTATCAATGTTACATGCCCCTTTCGTGCTAAGACTCTTAAACCACTAACTGGGATTTTTATTTAAGGAAACCAATTACACGTTATTAATAAAAGTATAAACCTCACAAAATTTAATTACAAAACACAAGCGAGTCACTGACACGAAAGGAAACCTGAAACGAGGACAATGCCTCGAACGAAG
>JAUMHM010085321.1:0-11701 GCA_032362435.1 Melikaiella ostensackeni | reverse complement strand
TATGAAATCGGGCATTCTGACCCTGGTGATGCTAAGTGGGGCAGAAAAAACGACCGTGAACAAATTGATTTTCAGACTACAATTTTTATCCAGTTTCAATTTTTTTGAAATAAAAGGAAATAAAATTGCGCGTGAAAGGTCTATTTTTTAAAAAGAATTTTTACTTTGTTTAATTTGTTTCGCGCTCGGTCTTCGTACTACCTCAACATTTTTGAACAGACCTTTTAAAATTAAAGGTCAAACCTCTGTCAACTGTAATTTGGTCTAGAGTTAAAGTATGTCCATATCGCAAAATTTTCTATATTATGTTGAAATTTATTATACTAAATGTATATTATATCAATTTCTGTACCTCGGTCCGAGACCTCTCCTTTAGGCGAAAAAATTTGCCATCAAACATTTTATTGTGTCTTGTGTATTTTTTCTATAAATTAAAATTTGTTTATTTGAATGGCATTTTTCACGATTAAAATAAAAACTGCACTTCTTGTTGGAAAATGGTCAATAACAAATTTGCGTGATCGTTTTTGGCTGAATAATTTTTGTCTGTTGATTTTTTTCTTATCTTGCATAGCTCGACCGGAAAGTAGAATTTATGGTTTTTTATCAAATTTTTTACAGTTGAAACAAAAACTAAGCATCTTATCAGAAAATAGTCACAAGAAAATATGTAGATCTTTTTGATATGAACAATTTCGTTCCTTAACATTTTTTTGTATCTCGCATAATTTTGGTGAAACACTGATTTCTTTATTTTTATTGCCATTTTTTACGATTAAAACGGAAATTACGCATCTTATCAAAAAATGGTCAGCATAATTTTTACACCTTGCTTAGATTAATAATGTTGTTATTAAACATTTTATTGTATCTTGTGTTTTTTTTCAAAAATGTACTTTTTTTATTGTTGGTGTTATTTGTTACAATCAAAACGAAAAGTTCGCGTCCTATCAAGAAATAGTCCAAAGAAAATTTGTAAATATAATTTAGGCGAACAATTTTGTCATTAAACATTTTATTGTATCTTGTGTCGTTTTTCCAAAAATTAAAATTTTTATTTTTAGTGTTATTTTTCACGATTAAAATGAAAAGTATGCGTCTTATCAAAAAATGATTAGCAAAAAATTTGTAGACCTTTTTTATATGAATAATTTTGTTATGAAACATTTTATTGTACCTTGTGCAGTTTTTCCAAAAATTGAATTTTTTTATTTTTGACGTTATTTTTCACAATTAGAACAAAAACTACGCGTCCTGTTACAAAATGGTTAATGACAAATTTGTAGATCTTTTCTTGCTGTATAATTTTTGTCTGTTCATTTTCTTTCGCATCTTGCACAGTTTGACCACAAAATGAAAGTTTTTATTCTTTAGTATTTTCTTCGGTTGTTATAAAATACTTGTGTGCAATTCAAAATGCGTTATATGATAACCAAACTATCTGAGAATATTTTCCAGTAGTAGTTGAGAAGTTTAAAAATTAATTGCATTTGTTATAAACAAATTAGTACTTGAAAATGGTTTTGTGCGTATTAGAAGTGTTTGATCACTTAGTTTTGTTACCAAATTTAAAACATTTATAAGCAAAACAAGTTTTTCGATCGAATAGGTGAAAATTAATTAATAATTTGTTATGTTATAAACAAATTTTATAAACAATTGCTCTCTGCAGTCATTTATAATGAGAATACGGCGGTTTCTTCACGAAATCCGCCAGTATCAGTAGGAAATGAACCTTATTCATCATATTTGCTCATCACATTACAGTTAAAAATTGTTTATACGAACCTAATTAACAAATTCACTGTTTGTCTATTTTTCGACTTAAAAACCTCGTTCTTGCAACTTGATCGCCTGTAAGTAATGAATTTTCAAACTTTTTCAGAAAAATTGGACAATAATGTATAATTGTTACGTTATAAAAAAATTTTATAAACATAAGCATAAGAAAATAAAAATACCTAACAAGATGGTTAATAACAATAACAATAATATATTATTGTCCACAATTTCCTAACAAAGTTTAAAAATTCATTACTTACAGTTGATCATGTTAACATAAAAGAACGAGGTTTGTGAGTCGAAAAATATACAAACAGTAAATTTCTTAATCAGGCTCGTTTGAACAATTTTTAGTTGTAATGCGATCAACAAATAGCCGTATTCTGATTACAAATGACTTCAGGGAGCTATTGCTCATGAAATTTGTTTATAACATAACAAATTATTTGTAAGTACGCAATTTTCAAAGCAAAGTTTAAAAATTCATTACTTACAAGCGATTATGTTGAAATAACGAGGTTTGTGAGTTGCAAAACAGATAAACAGTGAATTTGTTAATTAGATTCGCTTAAACAATTTTTAATTGTAATGTTATGAATAAATATTATAAATAAGGTCCAGTGCCTACAAACACTTGTGGATGTCGTGAAGAGACAGCCGTATTTTGATTATAAATGACTTCGGGGAGAAATTGTTTATAAAATTTGTTATAAAATAAGGAATTATTAATTAATTTTCACCGATTCGATCGATAAACTCGTTTAGGTCATAAATTTTTTACATTTGGTGAGAACTAAATGATTAAATACTGATAATCCCCACGAAACCATTTTCAATTACTTATTTGCTTATAATAAATGCAATAATTTTTTTGATTTGAAACTACCACTGGACAATGTTCTTAGATAGTTTGGACACTCATATAAGGCACTTTGAATTGAACACAAGTATTTTATAAAAAACGGTGCTCGTCTGGAGTGATTTTTTTTTCATTTTGTTCAACAAATTTAAAAAAAGGTAACAATTTATTTCTTCAAGAAACGGACATTTCACGTACAATTTCATCTCCTTTTATTAAAAAAAAAATATATTTAAATCGGATAAAAATTGTAGTCTGAAAATCAATTTGTCCATGGACGTTTTATTGCCCCACTATGTAATGTCACGGAATTGTTCGGGTCTAAAGTATATTGTTTTCCATGGCAAATTATGAGACACGTATTTTTTTTGTTTTTTCTTTACCAAAAAATTTTTTCACGAATTTAGGCTTACTTGAATATTCAGGTGAATTATGAAAAAATTAACGAAAATTTTCTTTAAAATATATCTTCGGAACAAACTTATATAATACGTAGAGTCGACCAAGAACCAAACCTCAACGGAACGGAAACAAAGTGTATGGCTTAATGTCTCTGTTTCGTAAATTTGAAAAAAAAATTGAAAAAACATAAACTCAAACAAAGTAATTTTATGCAACTGAAATTGCATAACAAGTCTTTAAACGAGTTATTTAATTGTTTCTAATGTGCCTATCACACTAATTTTTGAAATCTTACTTTTCTTGTTTAAAGGCTTTTTGTGCAATTTCAGTTGCATAAGATGACTTCGTTTGAGTTTATGTTTTTTCAAATTAAAAAAAAAACTGATGTAATTCAGTTGTCATTACAGCAGCTTATAGTGCTATTTATTCTATGTCATATTCCTTACAAACACTTTTAAAAGATTAAAAATTTACAAAAACGGCTTACAGCTTTTGAGAAAATAAAAAGTCAATTTTCTCAAAAACGACACCTTAAATTTTTGTCTTCATTTTTTTAGATTCATTGTAATATGGGGGAGATATCCTGTGAGTTTCGTCCTCTCTAAGCCATTCCTTCATATAGAAAAACTTTTCTTTTTATAATATAAAATAAATTTTTTTAAGTATCAATTATTTTTTAAAGAAGCCTAAAGAAATTTAATTTTTAAACAAGTCATAAAGAAGTCTTCCTTCGAATACACCAAGAAAATGGATAAAATTACGATTTTGGTGTTCTGTTTTGATTAATTTTACCTCTTGCTTTACTATTTTTGCCATTTTTGTTTTTTCTGCTTTTTCTCCTTCGAGTACACCAAGAAAATGGATGAAATTATGATTTTTGCTGTTTTGTTATGATTAATTTTACCTCTTTACTATTTTTGCCGTTTTTATTTTTTTATGCTTTTTCTGGTAAACACAAGCAGAATTTCCGGTTCAAACACATTTTTCCAGAACATTCTGGTTAAAAAAAGTAACAATTCTAGTTAAAATAACCAGATATCTAGCTAAAACGACCAGAATTTCTTGTAAGTTCATATTTATCTCGACATCCTGGTTATTTCAACCAGAATTTTTTTGAGTCAACACAATTATTGCTCATTATATTTTAATCAATTCGACCAGTAAAACAAGTTCCAATGATAACATTGTGCCTAATTAAAATTTGAATTTTGTTCTAAAACTTTACATTTGCATTTGGTTAAACCCTATTTAAAATTACATAAAATACCTTTTGTTGAATTTTTTTAAGAAATAAAGGAAGATTACTTTTTTTTTTAAATATCCGTGTGATAAGTTTTTTTTTTCAATATGAAATACGAAAATCTGTCAAAAGTTCGAGATTAGTTGGAGAGGTTGATAAACCTTATTTTTGCAAAAAATGTATCTTATCCATATTTTAAACCCTTTTCATAAAGAGTATTTCATTTTGTTTTTCTAAAGAAGAAAGGATTCTTCCAATTTTCCTCTAAAACTATAAACTTTAGAAATCACATTATAAAGGGATCAAAAAATTTGTTTTTTAATGCTACCAACATTTTTTTTGTGATCTTAAATCTTTGTTGAGAACAATATTTGACTTCCTTATAAAGAAGACAGTTTTTTTTACATTTATAAAAAGAATTTTTATTTTATTATCGGGCATCCTGGCATTTATACCTGTATTTGAAATGAGAACTAAAGATTTTTAACTGCACATCTTTTTACCGTAATTATAATAATAAAGAATAAAAAATTCCTCTCGTTTTGTTTCTATTTAAGACCTGGCCTCATTTTCCATGTAAAAAAAAATAAATTAAATTAACATTCCGCTGTTTGCTACTTGTTTTAAAATCTGGGCTACTTTTTGCTACTTTTTTAAGGCACAGACGCTACATTCACTGCTTTTTTAGAAGTCATAAAGTAGTACGAGGCCTCGATATTATCTAAACATAACCTAATCTTTACGAGTGTATCTAATATGAAAGTAGGTGTTACAAAGACATGGTTGATTTAAAAAAGTAAAATTTTATTTTGGTTGTCAAATAAAAAGAACTGGAAACCTGGATCCAAAAGTAGCTCTTGAAGATGATTTTGAAATTTTATTAATTTTGAATTAAAAACATTAAGCCAAATCCCTTTCGGGTCATCGCGTGTTTTTCATTTAAACGACACACTCGTCCAACAACACCGCTCCGACACTGGTCGCTGATCAATCTCTCTAGCAATCACCCCAGGTGAAGAGCTTCACAAAGCCATCTCACATCACGATTTATACATAAACACTCAAATTGACTAATATACCCATAGGAAGGTCCATACTCTTTGCCACAACCACTTAGCAAGCTCTTCACGAGGACCCATGAGTATCAAAAATCTTTCGTTACAGGCATCACTCTTCTTCTGATAAACAATTGTTCTTCATAAATCCCAATCCTTGCAAACATCCTTTGCATCCTTTACATCCATACATCGTTTCATGCAAGCTCTTGTGTTTCTACGACTCTTTATATCTCTTCGCTTTAGAGCCTCATTCACACATTCCAACCATTCTTTCTTTGGTCTACCTCTGGGTACGCTACCACTCACTGCACCTAAATACACTAGTTTTGTTAAACGTCCTTCGCCCATTCTCTCAAAATGACTAAACCATCTCAGCAAATTTCTTTCACTCTTGTTAAACAATGTTTCTTCTACACCATATTCTTTGAGAAACCAATTTATACTTTGAATTCCCCCAAATAGGTTTTGATATAATTAATTTCCTCGATAACTTGAACAAACGGCTTGTTACAATGCAAAAGAAAGGATTTCGATGCCAAAAAAGTTTTTTTTGCGTCGAATGGGTGTCCCAATTTCTCAGTGGCTCAGTTTGTTTGGAAAGTTTTCATACGTACAAAATCCTATCTTATATTATTGTCAGCTGCAAAATTAAAATTTTCTTTGAATATACAAACAGTCTTTATATGATAATAAAGTATTTCATTTAAAGACATATAAATCTGTAATCCTCGCTATCACTGCCAATGTTCAGGATGAAGAGTCGCATTTATAACATTTAAATTGGCTCGAATCCAGAATCAATTTGATATGAATGTTGAGTGAAAGGTCAAACAGTCTCTTGGCTCTGAGCAATAAATTCACCAAGAATATTTTTTCATTTTTCAGAAACTGCCATGGCTGATGTACATATACCAAATCCTAAGGATTTCTTCAAGAAGGAAATCAATGGCAACCTAACGAAGATTACTTGGAAGCATGCAGTAAACAGCAAGAAGGAACTTACTGAAGCATTGACCTCAGGTACATAATTGTATTTCCAAAAAAAACGACTCTACAAGTTTTCACTTGATTTAGTAAAAAAAACATTAGATACAGGTAATATCAAAAATAATAACCAAAAGTAATACCAAAAGTGACATGAACCAAACCTATGAGCGGTTAATAACTCCTGCAATCTGGTGTACACTCTCTCAGCAATCTTATGCAATCCCATGCAATCCTTTGCAATCCCATACAATCCTTTGCAATCCGATGCAATATTTTAGGATCCCTGTAATCCCCCCTTACGAAAAAATATTATAGGAAATTCAATATAGGTCTATATTGATATTTCTATAATGAATTTCTTATAATTTTTTCGCGACTCTAGAAAAATTATTATAGAAAATCATTATAAGAAAATCATTAAACTACGAACGAATGATTTATTTATTTACTTAACGTAGGATTTCAAATTATTTTCAAGAATTTCACAGGATTCCGCGGATTTCAAGGAGTTTTGCAGAATTCCAAAAGAGTTAAAAGATTTCAAACACATCAATGGATTTCAAGGAATTCAAGAGAATTTCCACGGATCCTAAGTGATTTCGTCAGATTTTATAAAAATTTCATGAGATTTGAAATGATTTTAAATATTTCAAAACATAGCAGGGAATTTTAAGGGGTTTCCAAAGGATGTCCGAACATTTAAATTAATTTTAAGGGATCGCATCGGTTTTCAAGGGATTTAAAAATATTTCAACAGATGTCTTAAGATTTCGAAGCATTTCAAATAATTTTGCAGGATTTCCAAGGATTTTAAGAGATTTCTAGAGAAATTTGGAAAAGACACTTAGAAAAAAGATTCTTTGATTCAATAAAAATTCTTTCGAAACAAAGAAAAATATTCATTGGCACTCAGTCGAAGAAATGTTTCTTTGATTCAAAGAAATTTATTTTAATTCAAAGAAATTCCTTTGGTTCAAAGAAATGACTTTTTGTTCCAATGCAAATTTTACTTTAATTTAAAATGATTTTCTTCATTTTCAAGTTTTTTTTTGGTTAATCGAAAAAAATATATGTTAAACGGTTCCTTTAATTGAAGACAAATATTTTTCTGCGTGTAAGTGAAACGAAATGAAATCCAAGGGGTTCCCAGCGATTCGAAAGATTTCATGGGATTCTAAGATATTTCAAGGAATTTTACAAGAATTAAGGATTTTAATAAATCTTCAAGGGTTCTAAGAGTTTTCAATGATTTCTAAGGATTTAAACGTTTTTTTTCAGAAAATTTTAATGAATAAGTTCAATTTAATTCTAATGATTTTTTACTAAAAATATACCGATATCCTATGTAAAACGTGAACATAAACTGAAATTGTTAAAAAGTTATGAATTTCTTTGAATTATAATTTTTTTAATCAATAATAATAATTTCTGACGAAAAACACTAACATAATTCAAAATTGTTAAGAAATTCTAAATCTTGTTCAAATTATAATGATTTTAGTTTGCAAATACCAATTTTCGATTTAAAACGCCAACGGAACCTGAAATTGTTAAAGAACTATGAATCTTCTTTGAAATTTAACGATTTTAGAATAAAAATTTCAATTTCCAACAAAAAATACTAACACAATCCAAAATTGTTCAAAATGTCAATTATATAACTTAAAACAAAAATCATTGGATGTAAATCTAATGATTTTTGTATAAAAATTCCAATTTTTGATGAAACACACCAACATAACCAAAAGTTGTACAAAAAGTGTAAATATTCTTTGAAATATAATAATTTTTTTATCGAAAATACCAATAATTTTCGACGCAAAATACTAACATAATCCGAAATTGTTGAAAAATTCAAAAGCTTATTCAAATTATAATAATTTTAGTTTGAAAATGCCAATTTTCAACGTAAAAGGCCAACGTAACCTAAAATTGTTCAAAAATTATGAATCTTGTTTGAAATCTAACGACTTTAGAATAAAAATTTCAATTTCCGGCGAAAAACACTAGCATAATCCAAAATTGTTCGAAAGCTCGTCAATTTTGTTACTTTAAACAAACATTATTGGATTTAAATCTGACGATTTTTTTTTAATAAAACTAATACTTCAAGTGGAACATACCAAGATAACCTAAACCTGTTAAAAAATGGTGAATATTCTTTGAAATCTAATAATTTTTAATTGAAAATGCCAATAATTTCCGACGAAAAATACTGACATAACGTAACAGAAAATTATTCAGAATTGTAAATCTTCTTCGAAATTTGATGATTTTTGTTCAAAATGATCGATTTCCTGTGAAAAACATTAATATAACCTGAAATTGTTCGAAAATTGCTAATCTTGTTCGAACTATGAAGGTTTTTGTTCAAGAATACTAATTTTTTGGTGTAAAACGCTAACATAACCTAAAATTGTTTTAAATTGGGAATCTTGATAATGATTTTTGTTAAAAAATGTTAATTGTCTGTGGACAAACCTAATGCAACCCAAAATTTTTAGAAACTTTGAGTCTTCTTCGAAACTTAATGATTTCACATTATTATTCAAAAAAATACTAATTTCCAGCGAAAAGCACTAACATAAAACATGTATAACATTTTCCATAATTTATTAGATAATCTGAAATTTTCAGTTTAAGCGCACAAAAGTATAAAAAGCACAGTCGTTTCTCAATTCGCATAAGCTTTCTGTGATTTTTCTTATTAAAAAGGGATTATTTGTAGTATTAATTTTCAAGATTTCAAATTCAAGATATGGATAAAGTTCCAAATAGCTGAACCCTCCGATTTCTTTCAAACTCTGTATACTTGCGTATTTTGGAGCGCTGATTACGAATATGATAGTGAAAATTGACAAAAATTTGATTTTCATGGTGAAACTATGAAGAAACCATAAAATGCATGGTTTTTTGCGTTTATCTCAGCCAATACGCAAAATTTCGCAAAATTTTCCAATGAAGAGTTGTAGATCTCATTAGGATACACATTTTTGATGCTGTGCATTTTTTTATACGAGCGATGGTTCTTGAGAAAATAAGTCATACATCGATTTTTATGAGAAACCCCATAAAAATCACGGCTTTTTGCGTTTATCTAAGCTAATACCCAAAATTTTTCAAAATATTTCAAACAAAAGTTGTAGACCTCATCGAGATACACATTTTTTGTTACATGCATTTTTTTCCACCAGTTATAGTTTGCGAGAAAATTAGTGATACATCTGATGAAATATAACAGATTTCAGTGCAAGGAACGGGTGACAGAGAAAACAGGCGTTCGAAAGGGGTAGGGGTGTGACCTACATAATTTCTGTCATTAGTCACAGGGGTGCGTTTCAGCCCCCAAGAGACATTGGAAAGGAGTAGCTGTGTTACTTAAATTATTTCAATGGCCATTTTTCTTTTCATGAAAATCGATATATCGCTAATCTCCTCGCAAAAACTACCACTCGTAGAAATAAATGCATATCACGAAAAATGTGCATCGCCATGAGAACTACAACCTTTGTTTAAAACGTTTTGTGAAATTTTGCGTATTGGCTGAGATAAACGCAAAAGGCCATGATTTTTATGGTTTTTTAAAATGAAAATCCATATATCACTGATTTTCTCGGAAACTATTATTCGCAGAAAAAAATGCATAAAACGAAAAATGTGCATCGCAATGAGATCTACAACCTTTGTTCAAAACGTTTTGCGAAATTTTCCGTATTGGCTGAGATAAACGCAAAATACCATCATTTTTATGGTTTTTTCATGGTTCCACCATGAAAATCGAATTTGCGCCAATTTTCACTATCATATTCGTAATCAGCGCGTCAAAATACGTAAGTATACGTAGTTTGAAGGAAATCTGAGGGTTAAGCAATTCGGAACTGCACCCTAAGATATAAAAGAACTTCAAGTAATGAAAAGCCAATCATGTTTCTAATAACAATGATTTCGAGATTTTGGAAACATATTGTTACACCACTTTTCTAAATAGGAAACTTGAGAAAATATTCTGTAAATAAAATACCACTGCATTAGTTATTTACATTTTCAATTAGATTAATGCCTATATCATCATGTGATTCAAAGTTTGCACTACATCAACAAACTAACAAACAAAAAGGACTTATGTGATCTGACGTGAATTACGTAACAATACAATCAAGTGGATGGTTGTTATCGGCTTTCTGTCGATAACTACCGTTTTACCTCTCACTACTATATTTTTAGAAATTTGTTCAAATCCACTTTGTCGGATTTTAACTGGGTTAAACTTTTTCGAGCATACTAAATCGTACAATTGTTTCTGATAATTCGACATGACACTCTGTTTATTCAAGTGTAAAAAATACACGTCAATAAGTTCAAACTTTCAATTAATAGACACTATATTTCATTTAAAGACGAATATTCCATATTTTTTAGAAATTAAATATCTCGTTCTGTAAAGAAACTAGGATAGTAACTTCTCAGTATTTATTATTTACAATGATAATGTAAGGTTTAAACCGTGTCGATGTAGAAGGAAAGACGCTTACACAGAAGAAACTAGAGTGTTTTTGGGTCCCAATGGAGATGCAACAAAACAGAATTACTGCGGTGTGAAATTCACTGATTTTTGAAAATGCGCCTAAAGAAATCAAATTATGTTGTCCAAAAGAACCCAGTAAAAAGGCTTGCATTAAAAGGTATTAAAAACTTTTAATCCCTAAGAATGCCTTTTTTGTCCTCCGTTTTTTGATCTTCATTAGGCAGTGAAAATATTAGGATTCGAATACCTTTCAAAGCCGATAGAAGTTACCAAACGTAACCTCAAATAAATTAGAAACACTTTTCGTTTCACGCATTAGAATGCGCTCGAAAAGCATGAAATTTGCAAAATCTAGTAGGATTGTATACAACAATAAATCTTTTTATCTCAAAATATTCGATTTATTCAAATATTATCAATTACAAAAATATAAATCATGATAAAAAATTCCAAAAAAAATTTTTCACCGCAATTATCTGTGTGGTAATTAATCCTGACAATGTAAGATGACCGATACTGTGTTTGAAGAAGCTTTTTACCTCATTATTATTCAAAAAACAGTAAATAAAAGTAGCGAAATGTGCTAAATTAAAAGGGATTACAATTTTTCTATTTCATGGTTGCTTTGAGGTATCCAAAAGTATTCAGAAAAATATTGTCGCCGCGTTACCATTGGATGCACGAAATTCAACTTTGCGCTAAATTAGAATGTACAAAAATGGCGATTAAAATGGCGGTGGAGCACTCCTGTGTAATATAGTACCTTAATTTGACCCTACCTACGATTTTCTAGACTGTGCGAAAATCCAGAAATCGGCTTTGCGTCGCGTGGGGCATGAAATGCAAAA
>JAUMHM010085320.1:0-11701 GCA_032362435.1 Melikaiella ostensackeni | reverse complement strand
ACATAATTTTGAAGAATACAATGTGCAGCGAACTTATTGACAATAGTCGCAGATCCATAGGGCCGATAGTGCTCCGGTGCAACCACTGTGGGCCCATTCGTCGTAGGTAGTGTACCCTACCCAAGAATCCTTCTCTGGCAAAGTGTAGGATACATCTCAGGAAATCATTGATTTGAGTTGTTCAAACTTAATTTGCAGTAGCGTTTTATCGTAAAAAAACGAATAAAAGTGTGCCATATTCGAGCCACTACCTACAATATATTCATGTCTCAAAAGCATAACCTCTAAAGAGAAGCATCTCTATATCTCCCTTGCAATACTATTTTACAAACCTACTGTACTCCTACAAGCAACATTTATCAACGAAACTCCATTCACAAGATATAAAATGGACATTTAAGTCGCACCTGAAATGAACTGGAGGATGACTGTTTGTATATTTTTTTATCTCACGCTTTCAATAATGCACACCGAACAATGAAACTTACAATTTTTTTTTTACTACACTAAAGAGCATTCAGCTCCCACTATCACCGACAGGGTGAACGTTTTAGTTTCTCAGAAATCCAAGTGTGCCATATTCGAGCCACCTCCTTTAATAACTATAAATTTTTGTCATTACCTGTGCTAAGTATGTGGAGTCAAACGTTAAGAAAAAGTCAAATCAGTGTCAAACACTAGACACTTAGTGAAAGCAACATAATTTGTCAAATTTTTGTTTGGAAAAAATATGTATAATAAAACTGTTTTTTTTTTTGAAACCTCAAAAAAGAAATTTTTTAAGAGACTTTGACACTATACAAAAATTAAATTTTAGGTTTTGAGGAAAGAACAAATATAATTGTTTTAATTTATCTTCCAACGGACAACACCAGATATACTATATATCTAATCCACATTATGAACGATACTACATGGGCGACGATGAACAAATCAAGTTTTCATTGAATTACGAGTGAGAAAACCGCGCCATAGCTCATAAAATTTAAAAGTGAAAAGAAGAAGAAATTAAATACTTTAATGTTTAATGCATTGATAAATTTTATTCTTATTCATTGTTCCACTTTGGAGATTTATTGAAATTTTAATAAATTTATTTATAAACATTGATTTCATAATTCTTCTTTTATGAGTGTTATTTCCGCTTGCTAGAATTTTAATACTGTTCAAATTAAAATAGAAAAATGTTCAAAATTTCAGGAGTGCTGTGACAAACCAGTGTTTGAATTTCCAATTTCACAATCCCGTTTATGTTCCGCGACTCTTGTTTTTAACCTCCTACCAGTTTCACTGATATAAACTTTGTTACAACCAGTACATTTCATCAAATATACTACGCCTGATAAGTTTTCTATATTTCCAAAATTTTTTTTGTTCAAAACAAAATTATCTTTACTATGATCATTCTTAAAACAAACGTTGATATCGAATTTTTTAAAAGAACTTTTTAGTCTTTCAGAAAGTCGTCCATCTAACGTGTGCTTCTGATTGGTTAATTTTGATTCTTCGACCACCTGATATGAATTTTGGACATATATGCTTGCTTGTTTGGGTCGATAGTTGGCAACATGTGTTTCTTGTGAATTTTACTTTGAAATTGGCAACTTCACGACAAACATAGATGTTGATCTCAGGACATTCACAGAATAGCCTAGCGAAAAGAAAATTTGAGCGATATCTTTCAGTGGCGGACTAGGTAGACAAGGGCCCGGTATAGAAAAGACCGTTTGGGGCGCCAAATGCCGGAATGTTTTTGAAGCTTTTGAATTATTTGAAATTTATTATTTTTGTGCTAGACAATAGCAGTTTCAAAATCGCTAAAACTGACAAAAGTCACGAAAATTACAGGTAAAAAAATTTTGTTCAAAAATATCAAATTTAATAGTGCCATATTGCTCCCAATTAAACTAAATAAGCTTCAGGTAATACATTTTCCAACTTTTCAAAAATACATTTTCAGCAAGCCGAATCAAAATTGATTGATGGGATTGTTCAATTTTTTTATGGCTTCAAGGTTCAAAAATATTTTAACTGAAAATGATTCATGTTTAGAGATTATATTATCTTTGAGACTTTGAATTCTAATTTATTTTATTTTTCAGGCTACTGCTTTGAAATTGTTACAATTCTGAATGTTTTATTTTTAAACAGTGTTTAAATTTGAAGACCTTAAAATAAAACATCTGAAAATTATAAAGTTTGATCCAATTAGGAATAAGCGGTAACATTATTAGTTTAAATTAAAAATTGATCAATTTTAAATGTTTCGGTATTCAATGTTTAATTTTAGAAAGTTAGAATTCAGGAAAATTTTGCTTTGAATGATTCAATGTGTAGTTCACTTTTGAGTACTTGAAATGAAACACTTCTCAGGTTCGAATGTTTAAAACGGAAAATAACCAAGAGTTTAATTTTTTTATAATTATTGACCAAACTGAAATGATGGCATAAATAATTGCGTGATGTAGTTTAATTCATTTATTATTTTGAACTTGTAGTAAAAATACTTTTACCTTGAACACAGAAAATTAAACGCTCGCGTAGCGTGCAATTGATGTTGTTAGTATATATAATGATATATATTTCTTATGCATAATAATCCTAATGTACTTTTTAAATGAACAACCGGGAAATTACTTTGACAAATAAATCGAAATGTGGAAGCACGCGTATTCTAATTTCTTTTCTTTATAATAAAATTTCTATAATCAGAATAAATTCATAAAAACTTGAAGTTGAACTTCGAACTTTCAAGCCTAAAGATCCAAGTATGTGCCTTTGAAAGACAGCAGTTATAAGTGTGAGAATTTCATACTCATAATACATTTTTTATTTAGAAGCATTAAAAATTTAACAATTCAAAAAATAGAAAATTGTTTGAAATTCAAAAGTCCCGCCAGTCGGAACTCGAAAGTCGGTACTGAAAATTTTTATGTCGCAATTGCATCAAATAAAGAAGTGTCACTTTAAAGCCGCGGTGTGGCGCTTTTTTGCACCACTTTTGAAATGTTGTGATACTCCCAGGGTTTGGCTGTGACGCGTCACTCGACGTTCGCTACGGATAATACATAAACGATGTCCTATACGTATAAATTTACATAAAACCATGGATAATTCATATCATTAATGGCGGAACAATACCTCCACACAAAATAACCTCCTTTCCGTTTAATCGTTTTTCGCATGCAGAGGAATTTTATGAATTTTATATGAGAGACAACTGTTTATTGATTGGTGAGGTACTTCCGATTTGTTAAGGTACCTTTTAATTGAGGATTTTATCCGTGATACAAACGAATATTTTTTTCACATTGAGATCGTATCTACGTTACTTATTATGTCTATGACCAATGACATACACGGGCATAAAGGCACTAGTCAGGTAGACATAAGCTCTATGCGAAATAAATATTAAAAATATTTGTTTGTATCACTTACCAAATTCAAATGAAATCGTCTTCACAGACAGACATACATATAGACAGATGCATTCATGAAAATCTGTTTTTCGGGTTCACAGCGTCTCAAAACGTGGAAATTTGACGAAAACGGGGGACGGGTGGTCAAATTTTACACAAATCTAATACCTTCTCTGATGATAATGTAAAAATAGTAAACAAATTTTCTTGTTTTACAGGATTTTACCAAATTTTAGAAAAACTTCAAGTTTTCGGAAATATATTCAAGTTTTAAAATATTTTTGATCTCTTCAAAACTTCTCAAATTTTTAAATAACTTTAAACTGACTCAAACTGGCTTCGAAAATCTTCATTTTGTTCTGATTGTTTTGAAATCTTTTCTAATTTTGAATAATTTTTTAGATTTCTGTAACCCTTTTAAATATCGATGAAAATGTGAAAAAATGTTTAATAATGTTTTCTCAAAATCAATTTTTAAAAATAAAAATTATTGGAAATTTTCCTAGGAATCTTATGAAAATTGATTTGTGCTTTTGAAACCTCTCATGACTTTTGAACAGATTTTTGTTTCAAATCTTGAAAAATCTGCATTTTGTGATAAGTTATTTGAAATTTTTTTAAGCATTAAATTATTTTTGATTCATTTCGAACAGATTTTTGTTTAAAATCTTGAAAAATCTGCATTTTGTGATAAGTTATTTGAAATTTTTTCAAGCATTAAATTATTTTTGATTCATTTCAGACCTTCTAACTATTTCTCAAACTTACTGAAATTCTTTTGAAATTTTCAGAATGTTGGATAATTGAATCATTTTCCTTCAAAATCCTCTACATTTTCTTCGACATTTTAGGAAATCGTTGCAAATATTTATATCTCTTTGAAAGTACGAAAAAGTTTGAAAAATATAGTTTGGTAGCAAAACGTTAAGAAGAGAATTATTTCCCAATATTAAACAGTCATTTACAATTACATTTTTTTTATCTCTAATGTTCAGAAACATTCGGCAATAGTTTAATAATGAAATAAAAATAAGTTATTTGGAAGTTGTGATTTACTGAACTGATGAAGAAAATTCGCAATCTCTGTTGATAGAACCTCATTTAATATGGTAATAAAGAGGTTATGAATATCATCATTTTTAAAATTTTAAAACATGTGGTCAAGAAGTAAAGAACAGAATTGTTGCTTCTATTATTAATTGATATGTGTTACAATAATAACAGCAAGGACACAACTTAATAAAAAATAATTCTAAATAATATATTGAACCAGAAAGTATTAATTACTAACACGGAAAAAAACAAAAGATAATGTTTACATCGTTTCCAGATGAAAGATTAGCTGCAACAAAAATTAACCTTGCCGGTTAAACTTGACATAAAACGAAGATAATTTTGCGATTTAAACTTGCCTCGGTAATCTTTCGCTTTATAATGTCTCATTTTTATTCGAAGTGTAGCGAAAGTCGTTTTAGTTAATTAAACTGGAGCATAACGGCGATTTCTAGCTGTCAGTTGATTTTTGCTACCTGCGTAAAATAATAAGTTTTATTTCATTTACAATAGTCTTATCTATTTCTGAGGAGATTTATGAGCAAGAACAATGTTTTATTTGTGTTTTTTGTTACCGATTCTACGTTCTACCCCAGTTTTGTCACTCCAGCCTGACGAAATTCTGAAGACGTCGGAACTATTCTCCTAAGCTCGGTAATTTTTTATTCCTATCTGTTGCAATAATTGAATCTGTCAACGTGGTACCAAATGAAAAAAATAATTGAAAAATGTTTCGAGTGCAAATTTTTTATTGTAAATTTTAATCTGTACATTCAAAAGTTGAATCACCCCCGGTGGGACTGGCTACCAATTTATATCATCTATATCACCCTCAAAAACAATACTATGCTGCGGCACTTTGAAAGAAACTTTCGTGAAACTCGGTTGAACTAAATTGGAATGCCGAAGATATGCTGTTTTTACTCGACCTTGTTGTGTTATTATAGCACAGCTTAATGCTTGAACATTATCATAATTATCATGGTGATCATCATTTGTGGGAAAGACAGGCGCATAGAGAAACTGGAGACTATTTCCAAATCTTACAGTAACGTGCCCATATCTAGTAGGATCTGGTGGAACTTCTGTAACACGTCGGAGATGTCCACACAGCGGAGGGCCTTCAAGTCCTCTTGCTGTTACTTTTTGTAAAGTAATCATGCTTCCATCAGGAATTCCAAGAAGAGTGGGCTGTGGACGTTCATTGTTATGTCCAACATGAGCTCGATCAGCAGGATGGGCCCATACACCGTCTACTGTGGAAATGAAAATTTATGAAATTTTTGTACACTTGAAAAATAACTGTTGTCAGTAGATACGCAGTTAGGCAGGGGGGTTTCTGGTTGCATATTCTGTTATGGCTAATGTGACTGAAATCTCGAAATTATGATTATGTAACTTTCTCGCTTCACTTCCACTATCTCTCAAATTACTACCTTCCCCCTCCACCTTTTCCACCCACCATATCATATCTTTTGATCCGTTTGTCTCTCCTTATATGCCCATGCCCTCTATACCACCCCTTCTCTTTCTCTCTTTCAACCCCCCACTTCCCAGCCACATCTATTTTACTCCCCTTCTTTTTCCTACCATCTCAATATTTATTTAACTTCCCTTGCCCCCTCTTCACCCCCTTCTTCCGCTCTTCCTTTCTCCTGCCATTTTCCTCATGTTCTTGTGTCGCTCTCTGTACCATATGGAAAAAACTGTGCAAAAATGAAAAACCCACAAGAAAATTTTTTAGTTTTTATCGAAAACTAATGTCCAGTAAAGACAGCAACCTTCTTTCAAAGCCAAAAATATTACTTGAGAGTAAAAAAGAAAATATTCGAAAATTTGCAAATGGCGGACCAATTGTATAAAGATGAGCAAAAATGGCATTTTCTATATAGTTATCAACAAGAGGGACCCAAACTTTGTGGAAAAATATTTTTAATAGGTGAAAAGCAGTTGCTGATATTTAAGATTTAAAATTTTTTAAAAATCCAAGATGTCTAGACGACTACTCAGGAACTAGACGTCGAATTTATTTTGAATTCACATTGAATTCTTGTAAATTCCTTTGATTTTTCTTTAAATTGTTTTGAGTTCTTTGAATTTTTCCAATTTTTCTAAATAGTTCAAAATGCTTTCAAACTCCTTCAAATTAACTTGAATTCATTCAAATTCGTTAAAATCTTCTGAATTTCTTTGAATTTCTTGAATTCGTGAAATTCTTAGATTTTAAGGAATTTCTGAAAATCAACGAATTTCAGGTATTGATACGAACTCGGCAGAATTCAATGAATTTGAAAGAATTCGGAAAATTTGAAAGAATTCGGAGAATTTGAAGGAATTCGGAGAATTTGAAAGAATTCGGAGAATTTGAAAGAATTTGAAAGAATTCGGAGAATTTGAAAGAATTTGAAAGAATTCGGAGAATTTTTAAGAATTCAGAAAATTTGGAGAATTCAAAGTATTTCAGGTATCCAAGGAATCCAAGAAATTTACACAATTCAAGGAATTCACAGAATTCAAGGAGTGCAGGTGATTCAGTGAAATCAAGGATTTTAGTGAATTCATAGAGTTCATAGACTTAAGTACATTCAGAGAAACCTAGAGGAAATCAGAAGAATTCAGAAGATTTCAAGAAAGTTAAAAAGATTCAAAAGAATTTGAAAGAGTTTAAAAGCATTCCATGCCATTCAAAATAATTCCAAAGACTAGAAAGAATTCAAAGAATTCAAAAAATTCGAAGGAATTCAACTGAATTGAACCTTATTCTAAATAATATATTACACCAGAGAGTATTGGTTTCTAAACCTATCTAACTAGAACATTGCGCTAATCGTGATTTCTTATTCCCATATGTTGTGAGATTTGAATCTCATAGCGTGTCACTAAATGAGTACAAATATAAAATTATAAGTTTAAATTGTTCTAGGCAACGATTCACTGTCCACATTTTGAGAATATCTCATATTTCTTATCATTATTAGTGTTATATTATATTAGGTACACTTGCATGCAGAATTGAGCAAAACCAGGCAGGCAAAGAATAGAATGACAATCTTCATTTTCCTGGGTGCGAATAGAGATAACGATAGAGAACGATTTCTTGAAAGGTAACTGCTTTTATAAGTTATTAACAATTAAGTGGAGGGGCAGAGATTCTTGATCTCAGAGTCATTCATATTTGCTAGATTCATTACTCATAGGACCTTCAGGAATGTTTTTCATATGAACTAAACTGGAGAGGCTATAAAGTATATTTTACGCGCCAAAAAAAAGAGAATTTCAATCAGCTTATTTATATTGATGACTCATGCATTGTCACAAACCCATACAAGAATTATACTTCGCAAACACCCAGCGCTCAGAAAGAAGATTTTTTTACTTAAAGAAAATTTCTTTGAAGCAAAGAAAGATTTATGTTGGATCTCAGCCAAAGGATTTTTTTTTTGATTTGAAGAAATACTTTGTTTTTTCTGTGTTCGGTTGAAATAAATCTTTTAAGTATTATTTTATTGAAAACTTGTCTTCAACTCTGAGAAATGTTTATTTCATTTTACCTACATATTCTTCTTATTTTAAAAAATTTTCGTTTTGAATGAATATATATTTTCTTGTTCAAAGAAAACTATTTAATTCAGCAGAATAAATATTTTTCTTCTTATATGCCCAGTGGCCTCTCCCCATCTTTTTCTGGACCTTCTTAAGATGAGCGGAGTCATCTTATTACTTCATTCGTACTTTTTACCCTTATTCCTACTTCCTGCATTCTATTTCCCTCCCAATATATGCCCTAACCCATTTTTCTGCAACTATCCCCTTCCACCAAAACCTTTTCCCTCCTTTTTAACAGCACTAGAAAATTGTTTGGAGAAAATTCTCCAAAATGCTTGTGAGGGAAATTACACCAAAGTTTTCCAAATTTTCCCTAAGAAATCTTGGGGAATATTCCCTAAAATTTGGAGAACTTTTCTCAAATATCAGGGCGAAAACTCCCCAATAAATGGTGGGGAATATTTCTACAAGTTGAGGAAGTTTTCCCAAATAATGTAGGGAAATTTTCCGATTAATGGTGTGGAATATTTATTACAAGTAGGGGAACTTTTTCCGACATATTTTGAGGAGAATATTTCCTAAGAATTTGGGAAATTTCCCCCAAATTTTGTTGATGAAAAATCTCCACCTTGTGTGATTTTTGTCGATTTGAAGAACGATTTATTCAAGTGAAAAAATTCATCCATTCTTTAATAGAATTTGAGTACTTGAAGTACAAAAACTAAAGTTTTTCATTTGATGAAAAAAAAATCTTTAATGCAATCATCAATATTATAATTTATGATAATTTTTTTATTTGCATTTTCACGGAGTAAACAAAAAAATTTCAAGTGCGGCCAGTGCTTGAGGAGACCGATCAGCACCAGTCACCACATTGTTTCAGATTGATTTCAGATGAAGAAAGAAACGCTCTTGTGGCATCAATCAAAAGCAATTCAGGGAATGAAACCTATAGGAAAAACAGAGAAATTACAATTGAGGATTTCCATCACACATCATTCTCAGATTCAGGTATGAATATTACATTGATTACATTCAATTATTTTTTGATCTCTTAAACGTCAGTCCATTATATGTGCGAGTTTTGACTTTAGGTACCGTTAACTCAATGAATTTCTTCAAAATATTCGAGTTGTGGTGATTTCATGGACTTTAACGCTTGCCTCTGGTCTCAGCAACCATCATACATCCAGGCAAAAGCTGCCATTGATAGTTTATCAATTGTTAACGACAACTCGGCGCGATCTATCAAGCTAATGCAAGATTTTAACAGACACCTCACAAAAAAGAAGGATACTTTTCAGGACTAGATGCTGACTATTTCGGAGCATAGGAAGACTTTGCCCAACTATAAGAAAGAGACAATTTACAACAAATATTTTAATGAATAATTTTGCATTTCTATGGATATGTACCACAAAAACCACTGCATCTCCATAAAAAATTATTCACAACCTACCTGAAATCGTGAAGTCCGTCCTTTCTTATAGACACTCATCCCGAGGCGATAGAAAGGAACACGCTGCTGAAGCTATGCCAAGCAGCTTTGAATTTTTTTTTGAAAACCCAGTAAAATGAAGCAAATTGGGGCGAATTCAGAAGAGTACGTTAGAAGACCACGTGAACCTCGCTTCGCAAGAATCACGAATTGGAGAAGGCTGGGAATTCGTGTAAATTCGCGATAAGTAATATAATCTTCAGATATCCTATGCGCCCGAATTCAGCGACAATTTTTTAGGGGAACCAACTCGTGTGTATTCATCAGCTCAAATTGATTTCAGTGCAGGCCAATTCAGTTTAATTCGCCCTGTTTGAAGACAAACACCAGTTCGCCTAAATTAGCGCTAATACAGTTAAAGACTGGCTTATTCAATCGAATTTGTAAGGTATAACCAACGCGCTAGCCATAAGGGATTCGTTGTAATATATCTATCAAAGAGTCCCGTAGCTCAGTGGTCGCCCTTTGGACTCATACACTTGGGATCGCTGGTTCAAGTCTCCAGACATACACTTCTTATTATTTTTTTTCGAAGTGACCTTGACCACGAATTGAGGCGAATTGACATGCATTTAATTCGCGCTGGCTCAATTCGTTTCAACGAGTTAGAAAGCAAAATTCAAACGAATTAAACAATAATAATTCGCCGCAATTCGCTCCAATTAGTTTTTTCAAATGGGAGGCTATGTCACCATGACGTATTTACAATTTATTGCTCCAAAACGGAAAAATAAGAGGCTTTCCTGAGATAAATGATTGCGTAGGAGTCGAAAACTCGAAAAGAACTATATAGGTTGTACGGTAATTTATAAATATTATCTCAACTCTTTGCGGCGCGTAAGTCAAATAGCGTCAAATTTGTCTCAGTTTTAAGAAACACAAATATCAAATTCAATTGTAGGTTCGAGGAATTAATGACGTAGTGTGAATGTAGTTATTTCAAACAATAATACACTTATTTGACTAAACGTTGAGACATCTCTCACGTGTCGCCAATCTGACACGACTCCCTCCCCTCAACCCTACTCACTCACCTAACAGCTCTACCAGCAGCACTTAGTTTGATTAATTACGTAAGGCTTTTTTGGAGGGGGGTCCAGAAAACACTGTTCTTAATCTTAGACGCTTGCGACCTTACCCTGGGCTTCCGTTTTCTCTTACCACTACCAATCTAAAAACTCTAGCTCTATCCCGCAAAAGTACTTCATCATTCTCCTTCTTTAGGTGTCAGTTTTTGGTTTTTCCCTACTCCGTGCAACCAGCTCTCTCTCTCTCTCTCTCTCTCAGCTCTTCCAGCATCTTCATCCTTTATTCTCTCTCCCATGCTCTCCCCTCCCTCTTCATCACCTGTAGACCTTTCTAACACATGCAAGCATGATTCCTGCTCATGCTCATCTCTCTTCCTCCCGTTTCGAACGTCCCACGTTACCCGTCCTTCCTATATTCATAATCTTTCGAGCGTACGCTTGAGCAATCCTGCTTCCCTCCCCCCTTCCTAGTTTCTCTTCAAAATTCAAGGATATTTTCAGTTGCCTGCCCACCATTTTCTCTCATCCTATTTCTTCCTTCAGCATATAACCTGGAAAGCTCTAGCTCACTCACATGACCCATCTCAGGAATCTCTCATGCATAGTTTCGATTCTCTTATGCTCTTGCCATTCCCAAATTTCTACTCAGTAACTCAACAATGACCACACTAACACGTAGAATATCCACACTCTCATCACGATGATATCACAGCAGAGCTATATTTTCCTAGAAATAACCCAGGGAATCATTTAAGAGGCATATTATCTTCCCTCCCCCACACAATCTCGGGAGGATGGCAAGTGCGTTGAGGGGGCACACTTGTCAACGTTATCCCGTTTTCTCAGCGAACAACTAGTAAAGAGTTCAGGGAAGAATTTTCAGACTTACTTGAGGGGGGTGGGATGAGGCAACCCACAAATATTATTTATTTAATATCATTTTCAATTGCACACATATCCTACATGGAAAAAAGACTAAGTTTCGCCGAGCACTAGCTGTGGTTGCCTCAACCATAGTATATTGAAGAATACAGCCCAGTCATATCTATGGTTGCTGCATCCATAGCGGCTGGTGGAGTTGCCTTGGTTACGTGAGCAAAGGGATATGGCTTTCCTGACCATAGCAATGGATAAGAAATCCGATCCTAGATGGTTCT
>JAUMHM010085319.1:0-10525 GCA_032362435.1 Melikaiella ostensackeni | reverse complement strand
GGGGGGGTTCATTCGTAAGAAAACACCTTAAAATGTAATAATTTGGTATAATTGTTATATGATTCAGTAGTAAACGATTATTAATTAATAAGAAATTAATAATGGTATGAAAATTCATCATGGCGAATTAAAAATGGCTGACAAAAAATTAAAAACATGTGAAATTACTGCAAACAAACTTTATAATTGTAGTCATATGATACAGAAAGCACTTTTAAGATAAATGACTTTAAAAAATTATTTGAAATTAAAAATTAAATTATTTGAAATGACATTTAAAGAACGAAACTCTTTTTGAAAATGATACTGAATAGCTTCCATACTCAGGTATTCCGGCGCTGCCCGGCTTGCGCGAGTGTTTGTCATACATTTCGTAAATATTTCATTTTCCAATTACACTATCATAATAATATACACTTTTGTGGTTGAAGATGTTTTCCTTATTTGTTTCTTTGTGCACTTTGCAACAAACAAAAGTTATATTTACCGAGTTTATTGCTAAAAATATTTACGTATACACTGAGATACAAAGATATTTAAATCAAATAAAATTTCTTTCATTCAAAGAAATCGTGTAGTAAAATGTGGCTGAAGAAATATTTTTTCAGTTCAAAGAAATATTCTTAAAACAAATATTTTTTATTTCAAATCGATTTTTTTCAATTGAAAGGATCGAAATCATTGAACTGAAGAAATATTTCTTTGGATGTGAAAACGAGTCTCAGGAAAACTAGGTTCTTAATTTGAAAGATATCAATTCATTGAGTTGATTATCTCAGATTCTCATAGGCCAAGAAATATTTCTTTGTTTCAAAGAAATGGCACCCAAAGAAATGATTTCTTTGAATTAATGCACAAATTTGTTGCCTATAAACAATATTCATTACAATGAAGGAAACCATTTCCTTGGCTTAAAAAATGAAATCAAAGAAATGTATTTATTTGGATCCAAGAATTTTTTTTCAGTGTATCAAATAATTATTAGTTCTTTCTTTAAATAACTAAATAATCATGAGCGAAGACGTCTGAAGATTTGAATATTTAGCATGTAGTATTAGCAACACAATGCATAAGATTTCATAAAAATTTGCTGCAGGGAACCGAGTTCTGAGCTTTGTGATTTTTAACGTCAAACTTGACTCCACTAGAAAGCGAATGGGAATGTCGGGGAAATTCGAGGGTGCTGCATGTGTATCGGGTCGAGGGGCTAACGATAGAGGAGGGCTGAGAGAGTCAAACGAATTGATTGAAATCAATACTGAGAAAAGCTCCTGCAAGTGGGACCAACTCGTGATTAGCCTCCTTTATGAGGATGGAGTCAAGTTTCCGTTTTTCGCCAGAAAATTCCCGATCTGAGGTCGAAGGTTTTTAAATTAGCAGGAAACGTCAATTCAGACTAATCTGATTTTCATTCCCCTTTATGTATTTTTTCCTCCCTTTTTGTTTACAGTTTTTACACTGTAACAAAATTTTGAGGAAATTTCCCCTAAAGTTGTGTGGAAGTCATATACACCAACATTCGGGAATTTTCCCCATTCCGCCTTGTGGAAAATTTCCCTAAACGGAGTTGAAGAAATTTCCTAAATTTTTTGTGGCATTTTACTTAAAATTTAGAGAATTATCTCCAAGATTCGCCTCGAAAAATGCCCTTAAATTTTGTGGAATAATGTTTCGAATCTAGGCAATTTTCCCCAATATCAATTAATCTCAATTAATATCAATTAATATCAATTAATCTCATATCAAGCTTGCGAACAGAAAGAAGTTGCACGGAGCCAAGTCTGGAGAATGGGGTGGTTGAGGAATCAATTTGAAGCCCAGTTTGAGCATTTTCGACATTGCGATTGCGGAGATGCGAGCCGGTGCGCTGTCGTGATGAAACAGCACTTTTTTGTTCGCAAATCGTGACTATCTCTTTTTTAGCTCGGCTCTCACACGGTCCAACAATGATGCATAGTGCGTTCCTATTATAGTTTTACCCTTCTCCAAGTAATCAATGAGGATAATTTCGTGGAAATCCCAAAATGCTTTGGCCATCACCTTCCCAGCTGACAAAACAGCCTTCGCCTTCTTTGGCGCACTTTCACCAGACAGTACCCACTGCTTTGACTGCTGCTTTGTCTCGAGCGTATAGTGGTGGATCCAGGTTTCGTCGACAGTTACGAATCGATGCAAAAAGTCCTGCAGATTCCGATCAAACTCCGCCAAACTTTTCGCTGAAACATCTTTTCGGTTGCGCTTTTGATCGGTAGTCGGCAATCGCGGAACCCCCCTTGCACACACCTTCTTAACCTTTAGTTTTTCGAGCAAGATGTTACAGACTCGTTCAGTGGAAATTCCTACAGCCTTAGAAATCTTACGCACCTTGATTCGGCGATCTTCCATAACCATATGATGAATTTTTTCCACCATATCCGATGTGATGACCTCAATTGGCCGTCCGGAGCGCGCTTCATCTTTAGTTGTGGTTTGGCCGCGTTTAAATTCGTATATCCAAGAATAAACGGTTTTCAGCGAAGGAGTAGATGTGCCATAATACTTATCAAGCTTTTCTTTAGCTTCTTTAGCCATTTTGCCTTTCAAATAATAATGTTTAATGAGAACACGAAATTCGTTTTTATCCATTGTTCATAAAATCACTGAGATGATGACGCGACAATTAGAATAAACACAAACTGCTTGACAGATTGTAATGAAACTTTGGATTCAGTGTTCTTAAGGTTAGCACTTCACAAGAATGATAAGGATTTTGTACTAGTGGCGCCATCCGGTTGTCAGGCCCGGGATTTTTCAAACGACTTTATAAAAGAATAATTACCGTGCATATTTAATGTACAGAGCAAATATTTTTTGTTAAGTATTTTTATTAATTCGAGCAAATTTTGCGAAGCGCAATAAATTTATTGGTTTGAATTCCATTTGTAAATAGCTTTAAAAGACAATTGAGCATACACAGAAAACACTAAAGATAAAATTTACATCGATTTCAGGTGAAAGTGTCGCTGCAACAAAAGTTAGACTTGCCGGTTAAACTTTACATGAAACGGAGATAATTTCGCGTTTTTAAAGTGTCTCCGAATAATTTTCCAGCGAAAAAGCGTCGTCTGCTATTTCGTTGACAGCAGTGCGAAGAACAAGAAAGTATGAATGAAATCGGTCTGGAAATCGGGACCCCAGATTTCAAAAAACATTGCGCTTATTTAAATTTCATTTTGAAAATAATTATGCTTAACGCGGAGGAATGAAAACATATTTTTTGTGACTATAAATTTGGCACTTGACACAAGTAGAGAAGTCACCATGCTGTCTAATCTTAACCATGGTTTACAAGTTATGAGATAGGAATTTCCGTCCTGAAAGTTTCGAGATCCGTCGCGTCGGTATTGCAGTTTGATACAAAAACTAATAGAGAATTTCGGCCAATTTCAAATTTTCTCAAACGTTAATGACATTTGTAAAAATTAAAGGACATGTTTGATTAGAGGGGGCATTTTTACAGAGCAAAATTTCGGAACTAAAAAATGTTTTCCAAACAATTACAACTCATATCGTCTTCGTTTCGTGCACCTAATTTTGATTATTTTCCAAGTTAATTTTCAAACAAAAAAGTCAGGAAAAAATATAAATAATTATCTTTGTCCACATCAAACGAAATTTTTTCCTTTTTTAGTTTAGTTTTTAGATTGTCATATTAATAATATCTGTTAATGAAAACCAAAAAATGTAAGCATTATTTTGTTTCACTTATTGGTTTATTTTATTCATTTTCTTTTTCAAACAAAATTTTTACTTGTTTTCAACAACCCGTTTTACTGCTAAGTAATGTATCTTTAATTTAAAGAATTTTTGAGGCTTTAATATTTTTATTTAGCTTAAACTTTTAAATCAGACACGACGTTCCTTCATTTTAATGTGGTCATAGAGTTTAAAATAGAGTGACATTTTATCCACGAAATCATTTGTTAAATTTTTTACTGAAATTCCCTTTTTAATAGGGATTTATTTTTCATTACTTTTTATTTAAACTTTCTTTTATGATGAAATAAATTAAACATGCAACTTTTTCTCTATAATATAGATATTATTAACGTTTCATAAAATGATTTAACATCAAACTTAATTCGATTCACATTTTTCGTTTTGATATTTAATCCTAACCTGCAATACCGACTCAGGTAGAAGGTTACACAATGGAAACTTTCAAGGTCGATTAACATCTTATGAACTTCATAACCCACGGTGTAGTCTTTACACATAATACAGATAATACAGATCCACTCTCAAAAATATAAATTATACCACGCGCAGAAAACTAATTTCGAACTGGAAGCCGCGCGCGAACACGGGTACTTGGACTTGTGCTAAAGAGTAGGGGGTGAAGGTGTACCAAAGATCGGCTCGTTTTACAGATGGCACAGATGGTGATGGTGTGTCAAGTGCTTTATTCTCAGTCTTGAAAAATATGTTTTAATTTGCCCTCGATAAATATATTTATTTAAAAAATGGCATTTAAATAAGCGCAATGTTTTTTTTAATCTGGTGTCTTGATTTCTAGTTAGAATTTACTGCTACTTTGCTGTTTCTCACACTGCTATTAACGACGTAGCAGACGACGGTTTTCATTCCATCTTAGGATAATCTTTCGCTGAATAGCGCGTAAACTTCAACCGCGGAAAATTTAACCTGCAAAAAAATTTTACTTTAGTTTTTTCTGTGATATTTCCAAAGAAAATATTCTTTCACTAATTACACTAATTATTAAGAAAAAGTTTTTTTTTTGTTCTGTGAAAAAAAACTCAGCAATAAAAGGGGTTAAACAAATTCAAAATTAAATCCTTAAAAGTTCAAAATCAAACAATTTTAATTTAAAACGTTGACAATCACGCAAACAGTTGGAGGGGTTAATTAGTCGAATTTTTGGTGTACACTAAATTGCAATATTGCATGCGATTGCAAAAGATTGCATATATGTGATTGAAAAGCACTGCATGATATTGCAAAAAATTCGAAAGATTATAGGAAATTCATCGTCTTGGAATAAGAACCGCTGCAAAGTAGTTTGGTCGGCGCGTTCATTACATGGTGTATCTTGAATTGTGATCATTATATAAACACTGTGCTTCCTCATAGTGGATTGTTTTATTATAAAGAAATAATTCTTTGACAAGAATCGGGCTGATCTATTCTCTATGAAAAGAGTATTTTGGATTCTAAAAGAAGTCTGAGGAAATGGAAAACGCGATTTCACCTATGTTTTTCATTATTTATTTCCAGGCCTGCCACAGACTAATGTACTTGAAGAAAGTGCAAAAAGCGACTAATTTAAGATAAAAAGTGACTAAAAGTGACTAATTTTGAACACAGAAAGTGGCTAAAAGTGACTACTGTTCACACAAAAAATTGCATGAACTTCTATTTCTGAATTCGTGGGTGAATACATAAGTCACAATAGCTATAATTAATTTTGAAAGTAATCTTCTGACAAATTATATAATTAATTTCATAATGAGCTAAATGAGGGCCATTTTATTTTATTTCGCCGAAGCCGGTTGCGGCCTAATTTCTTAACCTTCAAAAGTCAGATTTTTTATAGTTGTAGCCCTTTTTCAACTTTTTATGCTGACATACAAAAATTTTCGTTTTAAAATCCGACACTGGAGGTTTTGTTCATTTTCACGGAAAAATAACTCGTAGAGGAAAATGAAAAAATCCGGATTCACAGTATATGTAAATCAGGTCCTCATTTCATCCTTCTGAAAATTCAATTTTTAAATAGTTAGCCAGCTTCAACTTTTTTTTAGCTTCATTGTACCACAGCCGCACTAAATCTGAAGGTATCGTTTTTGCTGCAACGGTATTCAATTAATACGAAAATCTGTATCAATATATAGTAAAGAAACAAAAGACTTACATTCTGGGAACATTTTTTCAGATCAAATTCATAACTTCAGATTTAGTATGATGATTTACGATAGGAACTAAAAAACCAGAAATCATAAGGAATAAATTTAGGAATTACAATACTGGTATATTCCCAAAATTAAGAAATTTTTTCTCTTATAAACGCTGGAAAATTTAAAAATCTGTACGTATTATAACTTCATTCAGTCACAGAGTGCTTCTATATATGTATATCAATCAATTCACGCTGTCAAAATAAACAAATCTGGTACTTGTTCTGTTGCTATATTCCTAATATTTAAAAAAAATTACTTACAAACAAAAAATTAAGAACTTTAAAAATTCTTAAAGATGAAAATTTCTGTATGGAGATAGCTATAAACATTTAATTGAATTATATCAACTAAATACCACTCCGTGTTTGAAAAAATTCAGGTTACAGAGCCTTACATTACCGCCAATACCGGGATAAAAACTCTTAAAATTTCGAATTTCGGAAATTAATTTTTTGTGAGTCTCACAAAATTTGATGCATGAACCTCAAACTTTTTTGTTAAAAAACGATATATTTTATTGAAGTCTACGTATGAATTTTCTCCCTAAATATAATTTATTAAAATTGCCGAAAATTTCATATTTAAAACGATTTTTGAGAAAAATATGAAATTGAAAAAAAATTATTCTTATTCGATCCAGCTCTCAACTTAACAAATAATGGGCATTATTTAGGATTAAAATCCCAACAAACTTCATAATCCTACCTCTACTTGTTTTCGACTTGTTTTCGAGTTATCACAGAAAGACGGACATTTTTTAAAACCTTATTTTCGGACTCCTGAAGTCAAATTATATCAAAATATGTCAAAAAATAAAGTTCAAAAATTGTCGTCGTTACAAAGCTTCCTTTATGAGGAGGCAATAATAGAAAGATATTCAAGGAATTGATGTATAAAAGTAGAGAAATCTTTGAAATAGTTAGAAATATGTAGAAATCATTTGAAATCCCTCAAAAATGAAATAAATTAAATTTATTCCCTAAAGTTCTCTAGAAATCTTGTGAAATTCTTTTGAACTCTTTGAAATCTTTGAAAATTCTAGAAAATTATTTGAAATTCATCCCTTGAAATTTTTGAAATCCTTTAAAATCTGTTAAAATAACTTAACATCTATAAAGTTCTTCGAAATATTTTTAATTTATTCCTTAAAATTTTCTAGAAATTCGTTGAAATTCCCTAAGATCCATTAAAATCTCTTGAAATCGTAAAAATCCATTAAAATATGTATAAATCATTCAAAATCCCTTAAATATGAATTAAATTAAACTTATTCATTAAAGTTCTCTGAAAAAAACAGTACAAACCCCTAGAAATCTTTGAAATCCTTTGAAATCCTCAGAGATTCAATAAAATCTTATGAATTTTATGAACTTTCTTGAAATACCTTGAAATCCCTTGAAACCTGTGGAACCACTAGAAATCCCTTGAAATTTTTGAAACATCTTGAAATTCTTGGAGAAGCAATAAAATTCTTTAAATCTTGTAAAATTCTTTGAAATTCTTTAAAATCCCTTGAAACCTTTGCTTTAAGGTCGCTAGGAATCCCTTGAAATTTCATTCTATAAAATTTAGTTCTCTAGAAATCCCTTGAGATCTTTGGAAATTTTATTGATTCCTCAAAGTTATCTAGAAATTCGTTGAAATCCCTTAAAATCCCATGAAATCTTTGGAAATTGTAAAAGTCCATAAAAATAAGTATAAATCATTCGAAATCCCTTAAATATAAATGAAATTAAACTTGTTCATCAAAGTTCTCTAAAAAATGTTTCACATTTTCAGAAATCTCTGAAATCTCTTGAAAACTTTCGGAATCTTGAAAATTCAATAAAATCATTGAAATCTTGTAAAATTCCTTGAAATACCTTGAAACCTTTGCTTCGAAATCGCTAGGACTCCCTTGAAATTTCATTCTATAAAATTTAGTTCTCTAGAAATCCCTTGAGATTTTTGGAAATCTTACAAAATTCTTTAAATTCCCTTGAAACTTTTTAAATATCTTGAAACTCTTTGGAATTTTTTAGAATAACTTAAAATTTTTAAAATTCTTCAAAAAATTTCAAATTCCCTTGTTTTTTTTTGAAATTGTTGAAATCCCTTAAAATCCCTTGAAATGTTTGGCAATCGTAAAAATCCATAAAAACAAGTAGAAATCATTCGAAATCCCTTAAATATAAATGAAATTAAACTTGTTCATCAAAGCTCTCTAAAAAATGGTTCAAATTTTTAGAAATCTTTGAAATCTCTTGAAAACTTTCGAAACCTTGGAAATTCAGTAAATTAATTGAAATATTATAAAATTCCTTGAAATACCTTGAAACCTTTGCTTCGAAATCGCTAGAAATCCCTTGAGATTTTTGGAAATCCTACAAAATTCTTTAAATTCCCTTGAAACTTTTTAAATATCTTGAAACTCTTTGAAATCTTTTAGAATAACTTAAAATTTTTTAAATTCTTCAAAAAATTTCAAATTACCTTATATCTTTTGAAATTATTGAAATCCCTTTAAATCCCTTGAAATCTTTAGCAATCGTAAAAATCCATAAAAATAAGTAGAAATCATTCGAAATCCCTTAAATATAAATTAAATTAAACTTGTTCATCGAAGTTCTCTAAAAAATGGTTCAAATTTTTAGAAATCTTGGAAATCTCTTGAAAACTTACAAAACCTTGGAAATTCGATAAAATCCTTGAAATCTTGTGAAATTCCTTGAAATACCTACCTTAAAATCACTTAAAATCTTCAGAAATCTTACAAAATTCTTTAAAACCTCTCAGAATTTTTTCAACCTCTTGAAATTCTTTGAAATTCCTGAAATTTCCCGGAAGTGTTTGGAAATCTTTGAAATCCTTTAAAATCTCTTGAAATGTTTCGAGACCTTACGAAATCTGTCGAAATATTTTTTAATCTCTTGCAAACCGATAAAATTCTTTCAAATTAGTTGAAATTTTTGGAAATCCCATAAAATTCTTTTTAAAACCTTCAAATCCGTGGAAGTTCCTTCATATGCGTTGAAATCCTTTGTAATCCCTTAAAATCCCCTGATACGTTCGGAAATCCTCGAAATCATTTGAAATCTTGTGAAATTTTTATGAAATCTAACGAAATCGCTTAAAATCCGTTGAAATTCTTTGGGATTCTTTGAAATTAGTTGAAATACATTCATGTATTTTAAATCTTTCAACTCTTTTGGGATTTCTTAAAATTTCTTGAAATCTGTGGAATCCTATCAAATCCCTTGAAATAATTTGAAATTCTACGTTAAGTAAATAAATAAATTATTCGTTTGTAGTTTCTCTATTTTTTGCATCAATTTTTTCATTATTATTATACCATTAAGCCAAAGCCCTTTCAGGAGAAGCGTAACTCGTTCGCTTCTAGCCACGTTATACTACCGGGAATAAAGAAATTTATATGGTAAGGGTAAGTAAGGGATGTGTAGGAAAATGGATAGGTTTTAGATCAGTCTAGAAGTCAGCGCGTGTTGTTCATTCAAAAACACACTCGTCCCACAACCCCGCTCCGATATGGGTCGTTGATCAATCTCTCTAGCAAACATCCCAGATGAAGAGCTTCACAAAGCCATTATACAATCCACTAAGCAAATCTCTTCATGAGGACCCATTAGCATCCAAAATCTTTCGTTTCAGGGCTCACTCTCCTTCTCATAATCAATTGTTCTTCATACATCCCTATCCTTGCATACATCTTTTGCTTCCTTTACATCCATATGTACGTACATCGATTCATGCAAGCTTTTGTGTTTCTACGACTCTTTATACCTCTTCGCTTTAGGGTCTCATTCACACATTCTAACTATTTTTTCTTCGGTCTACCTCTGGGTACGCTACCACTCGCTTTACCTCAATACACTTGCTTCGTTAAACGTCCTTCGCCCATTCTCTCAACATGACCAAACCATCTCAGTCTTTCACTCTTGTCAAACAATATTTCTCCTACACCACATTCTTAGAGAATCCACTCATTACTGACATGGTCCATTAGTGATTTACCGCACATATTCCGCAGGAAATGCATGCCAACCGCGTTCACTCTACACCTGTCCTTTTCTTGATAAGTCCAGGTCTCATTACCATACAGCACAGTGGGTGCAAGCACAGAATTAACATTACTTATTTCTATACTGATTTTCTTATAATGATTTTTTATAATCATTTTTTAGAATCGCGAAAAAATTATAGGAAAATCATTATAGACCTATACTGCATTTCCTATAATATTTTTTCGTGTGGGGAGATTACGAGGGATTGTCAAAGATTGCATGGGATTGCAGAGAGTGTGTACACCAGATTGCAGTAGTAATTAACCCCTCGACACAGTCTAACAATAAAATTCGTGTACTCTTATCTTTTACCAATGAAACGGAATAATCAACTTCAATTTTACTTCTGACAATATTTCCACCCATTAACCTATTTTAGTGACGGATAGTCGATAAACTTGCCTCCAAAACAGTTTAGTTGGGACTATAAGTTTTTGCTCTAAACTTATACCTGCAGAATCCCCAGTAGCAGACATCGTAAATCTTTCGATAAATGAACCTCAATAT
>JAUMHM010085318.1:0-11703 GCA_032362435.1 Melikaiella ostensackeni | reverse complement strand
AGTAAATAAACTTCCAAGATACACGAAATCATCAACTTGTTCTATCATCTCTTCGTTTAAGGCAATGTTGCATACTGCCCCCCTTCATTCAAACACAATAAGTTATATTTTATTCACCTTAATCTTAAGACCCATACTCTTTATGCTGGTATCAAGTCTGCTCATCGTTCTCTGCAAATCATCGAATGATTCTGCCGTAACTATTTCATCATCTGCAAACGTCAGTCCACGCACTTTCACTGTCCGAAGATCAACACCTTCTCCGTCTAAGAGAGCCATTCTAACACGGAGAAAAATGGAAAATCATTCTAAACATCTAAATGTTCAGACTGACTATATTTGAGGGTCACCTATAGGACAGCCTTCTAGATGGTCAAAGTGACTATCTCTAGAAGGTTAAAACAAAAGATTCAAATCGATTATCATAGAGAGTCGACTTGATCATCTCCAATAGTCGACTCGATCATTTCAGAGAGCCGACCTGATCATCATAGAGGGTCGATTTGATTACCCCATATCTTCCATATCTGTTGTTCTTCTTCTACCTACGTCATATATTCCAGTGTCTTTCTAATAAGAAACTGAAAAGTATAAAATTGAGTGAAACTTGCCAAGTCTGAAAATTTATATCACATTCATAAAATCTTAGAGCATTTTTTATTATTTGTGGAGAGCGGAGGTGCATGAGACATGATTTGATATGCATAAACCGAGGCATAAAGAGTGTCCACTTTGACAATATATTGTTTGGAGTACGAGAGGCTAAGGAATCTGCGTCATTGCACTGAATTATAATAACATTTGAAACACTGAAGTAAATTCAAAAACCGATATAAATAAAATAATAAATCTAGGAACAAATTGTTTGCTGTGTCGAGAGTAATGCCTTCGTCCTTAATCCCTTGGACGCGTCAAATTTGACGTTGAAAATCGAAAAGAAAAATCTAAATCCACTTTGCACCATGATCTTCCTTATGCACTTCACTCTCCACGCATGTTCGAAATATCGACAAGCAGTTCAAACTGATCAAAAGTCTGTTTAAATTTAATACACAGCAAACATGACGCTGAACGGCTGAACAACATTCGCTCACTCCCATATGGTTTCGGTTCGAGTCACGTGATCTTTTAATTTTCAGGCGCATGATTGACGCGCAAAGATCGTATTACCATCTCGGAAGGATAACTTGATTATTCTGATAGTGAGTCTGAACCTCTGCAATCAGTCATACTAAACACAGTAAAAAAATGATAAGTTTTCTTATAAAGCATTTTGCTCCAGCGATCATTTGACTCTCCAGATCATAGTGATCTGTTCAATCGGATCATTTTAATCTGCTTGCAGGGTCATCTGTCAGCATAAGCAAAATGGCCGCCTGTTTTTGGTGCGGATGTAATAACCTAAATATTTTGTCTAAACGCCTGCAAGTGGCAACTAAACTTAACAGAAGATATATTCTGTTATCAAGTTTCGTTATTTTTTAACTTTTCAAGTACACTGCATGATCAGAAATCATAAGAAGCTCGCATATGAGCTATAAAGTACTCCAAGAACGTCGGCCATCTTGGTTTGACTTGATTATACATGAACCTGAATCAAATCATTATGACCTCAAAAATCGATCATTAATTCCGGCCAAACAAAATGCTTTTGATTTCGGTATCATTTTTGTTGCATATCAAAATGATATTGATTCCCGTATCATTTTGAACATTGTTTTTTACAGTGTATGGCGTTTAAATGAGACTTTAGATGAAGGTATCATGAGTTTAGCCTTAGTATTTGTTACGCCCAGAACGTAAGGATTTTAATATTATTCTTTTTAATCCGAAATTTGAGGTTTATTTTATACATTGTGTATTTGAAACTCTTTCTCTACGGCCTTCTGTACAACGTTTAGATTCAATTTAGTTATATTATACCCATTTATGTCAAGAACGTGCCTTTCCTTAGTTTCCTTACAAACAATCTCTTCCATATTGATAAACCTTCAACATCTGTCTCCAAATTTGCCAATTTTAGATTCTAAGGCGTATGCGAGGATTTGTGTTTAGTTTGCTCATTTTTATCATTATTCTTTGTCTCGACGGTTACTCCTCTTAAGGGAGGGTCGATAAATCACGTGGCCAGTTTTTCTTCTTTTTTATAATGTTGTATCCTTTTTTACTTAACAGCAATTTTACTCTCATCTTTCACACAACTTATCCTCTATTCGTCCAATTTGAAATCTCAAAACCCCTGTTACCTCCGTGTACCGCCTAAGTGCGATTCAAAATCAGATATTTATTGAAAAATTCTAATTTACATTCTTGTAATTTTTTTCAGAGAAAGCAAAGAGTGCTTCCAAGAAAATAAAAATAAGGCCAACAAACAAATATCAAGAATATCTTTCAGAATACGCGAGGGAAGACCACAATCTACTGCTTGAAAATAGTGAAAAGGATTTTACTTGCAAAACTGAATATATGAGTGACGAAACTTCGGAAACCAAGGAAGAAATTGACGAACGTAAAACTTGATATATTCATAGTAAATACCTCTTGAAATTATCCAACGTAAGATTTAAATAACATTTTGTTGAAATTTCAGAGCATGGAACGTGTTCAAAAAGGGACGTAAAACCGAGCTATAGTCAAAAATATAAATCAAAAGTGTTCGAAAGGCATCAGACCAAAAAGAAGCTGAAAATTCAAGATTCGAAGATGGAATCGGAAACCCAATACAAGTGTGACACATGCGCACGAAGTTATAATCATAGAAACAGCTTGATTGTTCATCAATGATACGTGTGCGACGTGAAGCCACAGTTCTGGTGTAAATTATGCGGCAAACGATTTAATCGGAAGCCACACCTTTGGCGCCATATAGATCTCGTGCATCAAAAAACAAACTCAAATAAGACATCGCGAACGAGGCTCAATTGCGACAAATGTTCTCGAAGCTATACACCACGACCAGTGCTTTGAATCGACATAAACGGTTAAAACACGATGACGCTACACAACAATTTATTTGCAATGATTGTTCTTATAAAACGAAACAGAAGAGTAGCTTGTACACGCATATTACTTCACGTCATCTCAAGTAATTTAATTACGTACACGAAACTTTAAACCTTAGGGAATTTTTCATAAATGCTAATTAAAAACACTGTTTTGTGCATTAAACGTTAATTATATATACTAATACTATATAATATACACTAATATACATTAATAAATGTACTCTGTTCTGACATAATAAAGCTATCATTTTTCTGGGAACTTGATACTTTCTTGTAATTTAATATTGATTGAATATTTTCTGATTAATGATCCAATAAAAAAAGTTATGAGTACTGCTGAATCACTAATTTATGAAAATATTCTTTAATTCCTTGTAAGGATAAAAACAATCTTGGATTTACAAATTTATACTAAATTTACTGTATGATCTTTTCGTAATTAAAATAAAACGCCAGAAATGTATGTGTTTATGTGATACATTTTAATGAATTTAAAATAAAAAACAAAGTGGATGTCCTAGACTTGTAACATTATAAGTTTTAATGAAGGTTTAAACGCATAATGATCACAGCCTCAGTGTGACAAACTTAAAAATCTTGAAAACATAAACCGGGACTCGTAGGATAATGATCATTTAATTAACTGTTGAATTATTCTAATACTAATTTTTGTATCTTTTTCGGATAAAGCAAAAAGTGATTCAATGAAAGCAGGAATAAGATCAACAGGGGAATATCAAGCATATGTTTAAAAGAACCAGAGGGAAGACCAAAATCTAATGTTTAAAAATAATGAGAAGGATTTTATTTACGAAACTGAATATATGAATGTCGCAACTTTGGAAATCAAGGAAGAAATCATCGAAGGTAAAACTTAATATATTCGTAGTAAATGTATTTAAAACACTATCCAGCACAAAATTTTAAAAAAGAGTATTGTTTTATCATTCAGATAATGAGAACGGTTCGCAAAGAGACGTAAGACCAAGTGATAATCGACAATATCAATCAAAAGTATTCGAAATGCATCAGGCCAAAGGGAAGCCGAAAATTCTAGGATCTAAGTTGGAATTGGAAAAAAGTACAAATTCGAAAAGTGTGCTCGAACCTATAAAAACAAAACTTCTTTGACTCAGCATCAAAAATACGAATGGGATATCATGCCACAGTTCAGATGTAATTTCTGCGACAGACGATTTAAACAGAAACCAAACCTTTGGCGCCATGCATATCTTATGCATCAGAAAACAAACTTACAGACATCACCAACAAGGCATCATTGTGACAAATGTTCTCGAAGCTACGTTGCGATAAGTTCCTTAAATCGACATAAACGTATACATCACGAGGGCATTACACGAAAATTTATTTGCAATGATTGTGATTATAGAACGACAGATAGGGTTAACTTGTACCGACATATTCCTTCATACCACCTCAAGTAATCTAATTACCTACACGAAACTTTAAACCTAAGGGAATTTCTCACACTAGTTGAAAACTGTATTTAGAATTACTTTAAATGCTTTTTCATATTTACTTTTACTATAAATAACATTATCAAATGTATTCTGTTCTGACATAATAAAGCAATAATTTTTCTAGATATTAGATACTCTCTTGTAATTTAATATTGGTTAAATATTAACTGTCTAATGATCCATTAAAAAAGAATCACGAGTGGACTGGTCCCAAAATATGATAAAAGACTGATATTTTATCACATTCACCAGTTTTGAAAAATTATGCAATTATGCCATGGCGTAAAGTTGACATCCCTATAGTAATTGGTTTTTCTCGTAATTTAGAAATTAACAAAGATTTAATATAACAATTTAAAAGTGGAGCACTAGAAAAATTAGAGCAAGTGCATTTAGAATGAAAATTTGCAAATTATTCGACGTTCATTCAAAATATTAATCTCATTTTTATTATTATACGAATGGATGAAATTAAAATAAGAACCAGTGTATAAATTTATACAATAGAAATGTATAATGTATGTATAGAATCGGGGCAATGAATTCAATAAAATATTGCATATTTGTATAAATTAATTGTATATATTTCATACTTGTAATTATATTTATTTACAATTGTAAATTGTATATATTATGTATATAAAAATCATGTTTAAAATAATATGTAAACTCTTTTGCTTTTGATAAAAAAATACGATATTACCTATATTTGACCTGATTGAGAGACCGCGAACCTAAGAGATGAAGAAAATTGAAGAATCAAACGTTAACAGAGAAGAAATGCAAGTGTGAAGAGTGTGCTCGAACCTATGAATACAAATCTCATTTAAATCGTCACCTAAAATTCGAATACAGCGGCATGCCACAATTCGAGTGTAAATTCTGAAACAAACGATTTAAACGGAAAAGTAGCATAAATACACATAATTATAGATCTCGTACATCTGAAAACAAACTCAAAGACATCGCAAACAAAGCATAATTGTGACAGATGTGCTCGAAGTTACAGTTTCATAGGTGATTTATATCGACATAAACGTTCAGAACATGCAGCAGTCAAACCACAATTTATTTGCAACTTTTGCGGTTATCAAACGATTCTTAAAATTAAATTGTCAAAGCATGTGACTTCAAAATATCCTAACTAACGAAACTTCGAACCTTAGGAAATTTATCATATTATAGTTGAAGAAACTAATTTGTGCTTAGATTAGAAACCTACTACTACTGTAAAGTATACATTAATATATATCATCAAATGTATTCTGTTTTGACATAATAAAGTATGGGCATTAGATACTTTCTTTCAATATATTGATTCAATATTTACTGATTTGTGATCCTCTATAAAAACAAGTTACTACTCAATCATTAATTTATTGAAGAGAACATTTTTTTATTCCTTTAAAAGTTGTGAAAGTCTTGTATTTACAAATATATACAAAATGTATTGCATGCTCTTTGTGTTTGTCCTATCTTCTTTCTTGTGAAAATTTGAATCTGCTTTAGAAAATATGTTTTAACTTGTATGATTATTTTAGAGAAATCAAAGAGTAATTCGAAAACAACAGCAATTGGATCAGTAGACGAATAAAAAGCATATCTTTTGAAACGCCAGAGGGAAGACAATAATCTACTGACTAAAAATAATAAAAAGGAGTTGGGCAAGAACTACAGGGCAAGAACCTAATATAAAATACGAGTCCAAATTGTGTACCATAGATATAAGTGAAGCTGATAATTTGGCTGTCAACAAAAAACTGCCGGCCCGTAAGAAGCAGAAAATTAAGGATTCAAAACAGGGACCGGAAAACCAGTACAAATGCGAAAAGTGTGCCCGCAGCTACAAATGGAGAAGTAATTTGAATGCGCATCTAAAATTCGAATGCGACGTCAGTCCACAGTTCAGATGTCTATTCTGCGGCCAACTATTTAAACGAAAAGATAACATGAATTCCCATATAGTTTGCGTGCATGAGAAAAAAACGCGAAAACATCGCAAATGGCGTATGATTGCGACAAATGTTCTCGAAGTTACACTTCTTTATATTCTTTAACTCGACATAAACGTTTGGTACATTCAGCAGTCAAACCACAATTTATTTGCTATTTTTGCGGTTATAAAACAAATCTCAAAGGTAACTTGGCAATTCATATGACGTCAAGACATCTTAAACGTCTTCACGAGCGAAATCTTAAACCTTAAGGAATTTCTCATGATACAGTTGAAGAAACTCTTTTTTGCACTACTGTAAAATATACACTAATAGACGTGAACAAATGTATTCTGTTCTGACTTGATAAAGTATGGGCTTTAGATGCTTTCTTCTAATTTACTGATTCAGGGTTTACTGATTTATGATCCTGCATAAAAAAAAAGTTACTACTCAATGATCAATTGAAGAGAACATGTTTTAATTACTTTTAAAGTTGTAAACAGTCTTCTATTCACAAATACGTACAGAGTGTATTTCATGATGTTTGTGTCCGTCCTATCTATTTTTCGAGAGGAAATTCGAATCTTCTTTAGAAATATGAAACGAAAGATTAAAAGTAAAATATTTCTTAAGCGCCATTGAGTAAACGTATTACGTTATCGTTTACGTAAAAGTGTCAGCACTCGACTGGCTGTCTTACGACAGTTTCCGATTTTCGAAAAACAGAAGATTTACAAATTTTGAAGGTGGGGGTGAAGATCTAGTACCTGAAGGCGTTACAAAGTCCGAAGAGGTTTTTCCCGGTGGTAAATATAGTTTGAATGGCGAACGTCATTTATGCTTAGGTATACAGAAATTTGACCCTAAATGGTCAATGGGTGAAAGACTTAACGCCTACGAATAAAAAAAGCATAGAATCTGAGACCTGAAGAGATTTGAAAGAGATTGGAAAATTCGAAATTTAGGTAGCCGAAGTAAGAAGATTAAGTCATAAAATGTATCTCAAGAAAGCGGATGAAGACACGTTTTAGGGCAGATATTTTGGAATCGTAAATTATAACTTAAGTAAATCTCAACATGCCGGCCCTTTTGAACAATCGGCTCAATAAAATTTGATTACGGTAATGATTATGCACTCAGATACTGAAATAAGAAGGATACACAAAATTAGGGTTAAATTCCAATCAGTAGTGCAGAAATTAGTTTGACACTGCGATTGTATTCTCCCTGCGCGGTCGTTACAATAACCACCCGAAAGGTTCCAGCAGAACACGGCCGACGCTCCACTGCATAGGAGGAAGTTTGTCGTCACGAAGCGTTACAATCTGACGGATTTTTATTTCTTTAGTGGCACATTGGTGCCACTTTTTTCACACAATTAGTTCGTTTAGATACTCCTTACTCCAGCGAGTCCAAAAGTGCTGTTTCATTTGATGGACCTGCTGCCAGGACGAGAGCCGGCCTGACGGCACATCCGTCAAATCGTGTTCTGGCATACCTGTTAAAGAGTCATGTATGAGAAAGTGACCGGGAAATAAGGTTGCTTGGTCGTTAGGATCTGAAGGAACTGGTGTCAAAGATCGGGAGTTTAGGACTGCCTCGATGTCAGTTGCGAGTGTAGTAAATTGTTCATAGGTTAGGAGTTGATTGCGGATGATGCGTACTAGATGATATTTAAACGATTTGACAGCAGCTCCCCAGAGTCCACCAAAGTGTGGCGAACGCGAGGGTATAAAATGCCAATTGATATGACGATTCACAAGTACACGAGAGATTGTTGCGTTATTCGTGAAAATAAAAACCGAAAAAAGCCTATTCCACACCGCTTGCAGATAGGGTTTAAACTTTTTCTGGTATGCTCCTCTCAGCCTGTACCTGGCTCACTTTTATGGTACTGAAATAGATACTACTCTCTCTGCCTGACACATAGCTCTGTATCTACAGACTCTCTGAGTAGGACGAGGGACAAATAAAACGTGGTCTTCTGGGGACCAGAATATGACTGTTTGAGACCGCTTTGAAACCAACGTCTATACCTGCTTACTGTAGTCTTTTTCGGTCTTTATTTCCACGAGGATAGCCTCTTGAGATCTTAAAAATTCTGAAATTTTGGCAAGTTCGTTTTATGTCCCTACAAAGTTAGTGGCGTCATCGCAATATAGATCTGAGCTTCTTCCTCGTCTTGAGAAAAATCTACTTAAACGAGCTACAAAAGCTTCGGAGGTTATATCGCTGACGGCTTCAGTGTGTACAGTCTTTCGCGAAACATACGAAAATGCAAACATAGATCTCGATTTTCTTTTAATTTTGAAATTTCTTTACTTTAGTGTAAAACGGTACGCAGAAATCGATTCCGGATTGCGAAAAAGCCCAATTAAAGATGTGACGCAAGTGACACATTGTCGAATTATGTTCTTGACTGAATTTTTTTCCGTTTGCAATCCAGTAGAGCTCGCGAGTGGCGTTAAGCGTAGCTTGTGTGCCTGCATGAAAGAGATTTAGATGATAAATCATAGGCAGTAAGCTACACTGGGTTTTAGACCGGTAAAAGTTCTTGCGTTTTCAAAAAGCGTCGTTGCGATTTTGTTTACGTATGCAACATTGACTTTAATCGTTTGTTTTGTAGTTACTACTTTTAAAGTTTCGAATTTGGATTCGGGCCATTCTTCCTCCGATTGTTTAATTCATATAAGACCATTCAACCAAAAACAGTTGTCGATTGTCTCCTTTAGTGATAAGCCTCGCGAAACGAGATCTGCGGGATTGTGTCCGGTATCTACGTGTCGCCACTCATGGGGTATTGATAACGTTTGAATTTTGGCGACACGTTTTGCTTCGAAGGTTGGAAGAGTGTGAGAAGCCTTTTTAATACAATTTAATGCAATCATTGAATCGGACCAAAAATGTGATATTTGTATGATTAATCGACGTAAAGCTTGATGAATTGTTGAGAATAAATTCGCTAGTAAAAATCAGAGGATAGTTCTTAAAGACTCTCCGTAGACCGTACGCCTTCGGCATCTAAAGGGATTACCCTTGATTTTCAACAGATTAATTGAGTGGTGATTATGCCATTATCGTCGATAGATCTGATATAAAGACAGGACCTGTATGCATTTTTGCTATCATCACAAAAACCGTGTTTTTCTAAGCGTCATCATCACCAATTATTTTTCTTTGAGTAGTAAATTTTTCTAGGGAAATTAATTGATCTTGAAATTCGACCCAGTTTTCTTTTATTGGAGATGGGACGTTCTCATCCTAATCTGATTTTAATATCTACAGTGATCGCATTATGATTTTCGCTTTTACGATGACAAGACGATCTTTTAGTCACAGTATTGACTTATTTTGTTTGACTGATTGATTTGACTGATTTACTGTATAAAACAGCAAATCTGGCTTGGGTCCCTATCAATTCATCGTTTGCCAGCACTACAAGAGTTCTTGTAGCTGAAAAGATGCAGGTGCAGTCCCAAAAGACGACTGCATTTAGTGTGAAGGTTTTTACAGCTTGATCGGTATTTTCTCGCTACAGAATTTTAACATATTTTCGATAATCTGGATGAACTTCGATTTGACATAACATTTTTTTGATATCGGTGATCAAAACGTAAGCATGTGATGTAAATCGAATAAATAGTGAAAAAAGCTTTCCTTAAATATTTTGGCCCACCATAAGTGAGTCATTTAGTGATTTTCCGTTTGAAGTTTCTGACGATGCGTTAAAAACTACTCTCACTTTCGTTGTGAGACTAGACTGTTCAATTACCGAGTGATGTGGTAAAAATAACCGTCGTGAATCGAATCGGAGTTTATTTCAGATATAAGATCCCCTTCTATAATATGAGTTCAGATTTTCGATATAAGGTTCTTTAAGCTGCGGTTTTTTATCAAAGGATCTTCCAGTTGCATATAAGCGTTTTAAAGCAGTTGAGTAAAATTCGCCGAGAACAGGTTCGTTTTCTTGAATGGAAGTTTGAGCAATATTTCCCAGAATATTGATAGCGAAAAGTGTATTTTTGATAATGATCTTCGGATGTGATTTCTTCCTTTGATAATCAACTTGTTTGAGGACAGTGTTCTCATTCCCAAAATTTTTCTATGTTTCGATTTAAAAGATTCAGGGATAAATTGCACCTAGCTGCGTTTGTAAATGAAGATTCATATGTTTTCCCGCTCAAAATCCATCCCAATTTTGTTTTTTGCAAAATCGCGTCTTCGCTAGTTAGAGTTATTTCACCATTGCAAAGCGATTGCAGAAAATTTTCCGCACCAATTAAAACGTAAATTTCTCCAGCTTTATGAAACTCTGGATCGGCAAGATTGAGGTTGCATGGGATTGTGAGCTCCACTCGATTTATCGGCTCGCTAGGCACAAAAGGATTAATTTCTGGAGTTATAAGGAAGTTTAGATCTATAAAAGAGGAATTTAAACTGGATCGGATAGTGGTTCGTGTTATTTTGCTAATGCCTTAACTCATTTGATTTGCACCACCGAGTGGGATTTCGATTTCGCTTAAACTAAGACCTAATTTTGCAGCCACTCTTTCGGTTAAGAAATGAACTTGCGAACCGTTATCGAGAAGGCTCCTGCATTCGTAAGGAAAATCCTTCTGATCTAAGATATGAATCATCGCTGTTGATAATAATACTTAAGAAGAGACGGAATTGTGTAAGCATGACAAATTTACGTTAAGAGTTGCTTGTGAGGAACCACTTTCTCGATGTACACAAAAGAGTACCGTGTTTATTATTGCACGTTTTACACGCTCTTGCTCTGCACAATTTTGCGTACAATGTGAAACTTTATTACGTTTATTGCAAATCGCTTAATATTGCGATGCATGCGACATTGCCCGATTAGTACGTGCTTGATTTAAATGTTTATTATTGTCGCGATACTCTCTGTCGTTGCAATGGTATACGTTTTTCTCACCCTTTCCAGTTCGCGAATACGATTTATTAGTTTCCAGTAATTTTTCGCGACGCTGTAAAAATTCAAGCAATAATTCCATTGTTGGGGAATCATTGCCTTGAATTTGCTGTTTCCATTTAAGGCGCGTTTCCGGTTCAAATTCACAGTAAAAGAAAAGGATCATTTTTGTTTAGAGCATTTTGCTCATTTGGTACGAATTTATTAACCGAAATATTTTGTCGAAACGCGTGCAAGTGACAACTAAACTTAGGAGAAGATACATTTTGTTATCAAGTTTCGTTATTTTTTAACTTTTCAAGTACACTGCATGATCAGAAATCATAAAAAGCTCGCATATGAGC
>JAUMHM010085317.1:0-11703 GCA_032362435.1 Melikaiella ostensackeni | reverse complement strand
ACTGCAATGTTCACGAAACGTCGGCAAGATTCGTAGTTTCGCACACGATTGAAACCCGAAACATCTCCTTTTTACTAGAACAAAATATTTCTTCATAGAGTAAAGATTCATTACAATATTTACGACATTAAGTAGCTCTAACGTTATATTCTTATAATTATTTTATTATTTTATAGCAGCGGGATATCAATAAAAAACAGTATTCCTTGCCAATTTCCAGAATTAAGCATATCTCCGAAAGTACTTCAAATCTTTTCAAGTTTCTAGCCTCATTTTGAAGGGGAAATTATTTACTTTTCACTGAAATGAACTAAATATTTCTTTCATGCCTTTTAAAAAATTTGTTGAGGGTTTTAATAATCAAAATTGTCCCTACAAAAGTTACAGTGATATCTCTGCTGAAAATTCGAGACAGATTTCGGATGCATGGCAACCGTGTGTCAGGAAGATATTAAATCTTGCCCTTTCCCTTTGAAAGTTTCCAAATTCTAGCCAATCTCTCGCTATGAGTAGTCGCATCGATCCCTCATCTCTGGCCGTGAGCCTTTCAGGAGTAGCCGGGTCGGTGTGGTCATAATCCCGATACAGTTTGGTTGATCTTGGATGGCTAAAATCATTTTCAAGAGCTTCTAAACTATTGCAAAATGTTAATTTATTTCACCCATTTCAAGCGTGTTTGTGTTACTGAAGAATAACTCAGTATTCACAACTATGCCCTGGCTTAAAAATTCAAATATTTTGTTTGTAAAGAAATTTCAAAGTCGCCCACGTAATGTGGCAGCGCATGAGCGGTGGTGTTCGGGTGCGAATGTCCCTTTGCTCAGGTAGCGTCCTTGAGATTTCGGCGTCCGAGCACCACTGCGCGTGAGCCCATGTCTGCTTTCTTTCCCCGTAAAGAGAGAATCTTTTCGTTTGTTTCAGATGATCCCATTGGGTAATACAAAATCCTAATACTAGTTCATGACCGTTTATACAAGGCTGCTCAAACAGTTTTGGTGTGAACGTAGACCAGGCATTGCATGATTTAATAGAAGAAGAAGAGGAAATACTTTCCTGGAGACCGGGTCGCAAGAATTTAAGTCCCGCTAAGTAGTCAGCTGTTCCTCGAGAATCAGCGCGATCGGACAAGATAAATAGTTATGAGTGATTTACTGTCGGTAATGGATATTTACTTTATATACTTTTTTTCTCTTCCTTATATACATTCTTCTCAATATGCAGGCATAGAAGTGACATTTTCATACATTTCTGAAATAAAAGATCGTGTAAAACGAAATATTCACTCAAGTCTCGGCTAAAATGAATCAAAATTATTCATTTTTATATACTGAATAAAGAACACTTACTGAGTAAACACAAGAATTCTACTGTTCCCCCCCCATGTTCATGAGTGGATAGAGTTGAACGCAGCTTTTGTGGAACTGAATATTGAGACAATAATGAAGGACGTTATTAAAATTGTCGTACATAATGGCCGCGAAATAAATATATGTCGCGAACATATTTTCAAAGTTTCATATCACGCGGTTATGATACCAACACGAAATAGAATACAATAATTGAAAATATTTTTCTGTATTCTTATTGACATTCATTTCTAGAAAATCAGAATTCAAAATTAAGGAAGAGGAAATATGTACGACAGAAAAATATGTAATAATATCCTCCGAGTCATACTAGAAATTATTTTCAACACTCCTCATGATGTTGGCACTTTTCATGACTGAGGGTCAGTTCCACGATCTCGATTTTTAAGTCGGATTAAAGAGGCCGCAAAAAGCACGAAATGGCAGCAGTTACTGGACAACCATAACTCAGAGCAGATATCGCCACTCCTTTTGGCTCCTCGGAGCGCACGTTTTCTACCATTTTCTACTATTCATGGCATGTGCGGTGAAGTTTTTTTTCACGCACGTGTCAAGCTCAGCCGATAGCTGATCATCCTGATCAGCATGAATAATACAATAATATTTAAAAGAACATGTGTCCTATGAAGCCAAAAGGTGTGGCATCTGCTCTGAGTTCTGGTTGTCCAACCTAGTTGACATAATGTTGACATACGAAATGCGATTACAGCTTTAGCAGTTCTACCAACCAGGTCCTAAATTCATACGAGAAATGTTCTACAATTTATTTCAAATTTGCCTAAATTGGATGCAGTTAAATTCACTCCTGTTCAGTGAAATAAGAAATTTTACTTTTTAATTATTACATAAACTATTTAGACTTTGTTGGACGTTGATTCAATCGTTCGAGAAAATTAATTGAACAAAAAATATTTTAAGTGTCTACTGTATGTTTGATTATCACTAGAGGTAGCTCGCTCCTATACAGTAAAATTGATTATCATTTTAAATACTTAAGGGGTTTAGCCACTGTAAAATTAAAAAAAAATCGAGATATTTTTTTAAAAGGTGTTTTAGAGTCTTAAAAATAAATACCAAAAGATGGAGGACAGGAATAATGTGGAAATGTCCAAATTTTAAATTTTGCCACAACACCTCTCAGGTATAGGTTGTATAAGTTCTGTAATACACTGGAACCCCCATACAGGTCCGACTTTGGTTCTTGCCTCAAATGGCCTTGGACATACGGCGGAATGACTCCCATGTAAACAGGCAGAGTCGTATGAACCGTGTCTTAGAACGGTTCGCTTTGTTAGTACGGTAGTGGACGAGTTTTCTGGCTCTAGAGTGCTTAACATTTAACGCGTTCTTCTCGAAACCACTTTTTTTCAACTGGCCGGAAACATAACTCGAACAAATTCTCACTGAGTAATCTGAAATCTTAAATGTACATTCAAAATTGCTCTCTCCAGTGATGTACGTAAGATTTTTTTTTAGATTGTATAGTACGTCTCTTTCTGTTGTTCTATAGAATTGAAAAAACTTTGGTTTTTAGTTTTAGGTCAAAAATTGTGGGAGTTAGGTTCCTGACTGTGGACACCCCCAAAAAAAGGCGCCGACGGAGAAATGCTGCGCAGCCGCCATTTTGTCATGAACGAACTTGAAAGAAATATTTTCTGTACTTTATTACTAGTATTATAAATCCCATCTTACATAATTTCGATTGATCTCTTTATTGCGCGAAAAAAATTCCCGGAATATGCCTATTTTTTCGTGCTCTACAGTGGCTTAACCCCTTAAGAGCACACACTTTTATGATTTTCTTTATTTTCTCCTGAGAACACTATCGTTTCTTTGGAACAGAAACTGAAGGAGATGTGTCAAAAAATGCGTTCTCTTAATATAATGTAAGAGTGATAAAAACATTACTAAATCTGTTTTATAACGCCAAAAGTGATTGAGAAATAATTTTTAGTACGCACACAAGTTTTTTGAGAGATAGTTTCAAGGCATACTAAATTTTATAGGAAAGACGCATTGAACTCGGATAAAACAATTCAAAAAAACATATGATTCTCGCGACTTCGACAGATATTGGGAATTTTTCAAAAATAAATTTTAAAAACTGTCAATCTCTACCTAAGTCGTAAGTTTGGCAATTATTATAATTTATACACCAATAAGACGAATTCCTTTCGCGCTAAGCGCAACTCGTTTGGTTCTTGCCTTGTTATACTACCGTGAATCGAAGAATTTATATCGTAAGGATAAGTAATGGGTGTAGGAGAAGGGGTAGGGCGTAGATCAATCTAGAAGTCATTGAGTGCTCTTCATTCAAACGATATACTTCTCCCACAATAATGCTTCGACACGAGTCACTCTCTGGCAATCACCTTAGGTGAAGAGATTTACAAAGCCATTATATCAATCCACTCAGCAAATCTCTTCACGCGGGCCCATGAGTAACCAAAATCTTTCGCTTCAGGCATCATTTTTCTTCTAATAAGCAATTTTCTTCATAAATTCTCATCCTTGCATACATCTTTTACTTCCTTTACGTGCATTCATTCCTTTATGCGAGCTCTTGTGTTTCTACGACTCCTTATATTCCTTCGCTCTAGAGTCTTATTCAGAAATTCCAACCATTCTTTCTTTAATCGAACTCTGGGCACGCTACCACTCATCTTACTTAAATGCACTTGCTTTGTTAAACGTCCTTTGTCCATTCTCTCAACATGGCCAAACCATCTCAGCAAATTTCTTTCACTCTTGTCGTAAGAGTCCTTCCTTCCTTTCCTTCAGAGTCCTTTCCTTCACTCGTGAGGGGTTAAGCCACTGTAGAGCACGAAAAAATGGGCATATTTCGGGAATTTTTTTTGGCGCAATAAAGAAATAATGTTTTTTCTACATCACGTTCGTTGAGGATCCACTCCTTACTCATTTTGTCCATTAGCGTTTTACCGCACATATTTAGCATTTGTTGCACAGAATTATATATTACAATTTTAGTATCATGCGTTATGAATTTTTACTTCAAATAATGCTCGTACAGTGCCGATAATCTTTCTTACCCTCGCTTATACGTTCGGATATCTTATTATCTATCTTAACATTAGCAGCAAATGAACTTTCAAGATACACAAACTAATCAACTTGTTCTATTCTCTCTTCGTTCAAACCAATGCCCATACTTGTAGCCCATACTCTTCATGTAGACATTCAGCCTGTTCGTCATTCTCTACGAATCGTCGACTGATTCTGCCGAAACAATCTTATTTTCTGCAAACACCAGTTCAAGCACTTTCGCTGTCCCGTGATTAACACCTTTTTCATCTGAGAGAGCCATTCTTAGACATTGGTCCATGTATATATCGAACATCTAGGCGGACATAACGCAGGCTTGTCTAACGTCCTGATAAGCAATCAAACCAATTGCTCTGTTCTACATTCACTCTTACACTTGCCTTACTACCATTATATACTGCTTTTGTTGCTTTTAGAACCCAACCATTTACTTTATACTCTCTCAAAGCTTATCAAAGCTTAGTTCTATCTATTTTTCTTCAATCACTCGGAACACACCGTTCACAGTTCACATATTCAGAAATTCGCTTAGCCAGAAAAACAAATATCCGTCACCGCTCTCAAACATTTTCTTGGGGACACCATCCACACAAGCAGTCTTACCATTTTTTTCTAAATCAAGGATATAATGTCTTAAATGACGATTCTTTTTTAGCCACCTAAAAGAGATTGTCTATCGTATTCTTTTCAGTGTCACGGTTGTTATGCTTCGTAGCATGACCTTCATACAATTTCTGGAAAAAGTCACTCATACAGTCTTTCACTTTGTCCAAATCATATACCATTTGTTCATCAGCATTCGTAATATTGATGTCGTTGAAGACGAAAAATGTCAAGGCGTAGGTCGAGAAAAACAAGGCAAGATGAATTGAGGCCTTGAATTCCGAGACAATTCAAGGCGGTTTAAATCTGAGGCCTTGAAAATTAAAGGCCTTGAGAAGCAAGGTCTTACTTTGAGCTTATCTGGAAGGCATTGAATGTTATGCGTTTGCCCATCTGCTATCAGAATCTCGAGACTTTGAGACAAGCCGAAGACCAGGTCTTGATTTTCGAGGCCTCGACATTTTTGAGGCAGATCCAAGTCTCTCCGATTAAAATTAGATTGAAGTAAAACTATACTCATTAAAAAATATATGCTGTATAAAAATGTCTCTTAGCCCCTCCCGGCGTAAGTAGAATGTTTTAGTAATCCGTTTATTATTTTTACATTATTCGATATTTAAGGCTTCAAAGAATTAAAAATTGCTGAACTTGTTTTTGAAAAATTTCCAGACCCTACCGAATTTGTAAGTTTGATAATATTTTCAAATTCAGAAATAGAGTTCTATGCATTTTTTCCATGAAATTCAATTGAAAATAAAACTACATGTATATGGTGTACCTCAAAAAAATGTATGCACAATAAAAAAGGTTTTTCTATCCAAGATAAGATACCTCTAAAATATGTATGCTCCTTTAAAATATTTCTCAATTTCTCCGAGTCTCATTAATAAGTTTTAGTAATCTGTTTGTCATTTTTATATAATCAAATATGCAAGGTTTCAAGTAATTAAAAATTTATGAACTTTTTTTCGTAAGATTCTCAATCTCTACAAAAGTCGAAAGATTCATAATTCTTTCAAATTCTGCGTTGGAGTTCTATGCATCTTTCGCATGAAATTAAGGATGAAATACAACTATATACCTCTAAAAATGGATGGGCACTGAAAAAGATTTTTTTAATCTAAGATGAAAACTGTAAAAATCTGTATGAAAGAGAAATTTGTATTTACGTGACTTTTCATATTATTGCGTTCTTAGAAACTTATTAATTTATTAGACATTTCGGCCAATAAATTCTTAAGATAATACTTCATTGAAAAACTACTTTCAATCATTTTCATCACACTCTTCAGTTTCTTCGGCATCTGGACTCTGAGTTGTTATCTAAAGATAATACTTTTCGAAAAATTCTTTTCCTATAGCACTTAAATAATTATGAGGATTCTTTACATCCTTACTTTGGCCGCTTCTAATTTAATTCGAGGTGGAGGACTTTTCAAAAGTTTTTATAGTTCAAGCGTAGGCTTGAAGAGAAGAGAGGTTGGATTTTGAAATTCGTAATTGTCATAAGCATTCACTTTTCCATCAAGCAAAAAGATTTAAAACAAACGCTCCACTGATTTGGAAGTTGTTTGGCTCTCGCGTTGTGCGTTAGAAAAAATTTTCAAAATCCTGCAGAAGATTTTCACGTTTTTTTTTACATTTCACTCAGTTTTGATTCGTTCTCATCTTTTTAACTTTTGCGAATATGTGCCAAAATTTCTATCTCACTGGCAATAGGAATGTCTTGAACTGGAAACACACATTTAATTTCACTTTGCAAACAAATTGCCAATAAGACGAAAAATAAGGCACTGTCTAATTTTCTATTTTGTCTAGGACATGAATCTGAGAATATAGTTATACTGTTAAATTTGCCTGCATCAAATTCATTTAATATCGTGTATTGAATAGAACTGCAAACAGTGCTTGCTCCATTTTTTACAATTTTCTTGAAAGCCAACATGACGGTTGAAAGAATTACAATAAACAGTTCTACTGAACGTGAATTTAGTCCCTCTTTTTTCTGAATAATATTTTCCGAACAATTTGGGAAGTTCTATAACGTTTGATGAAGGATATTCAAAATATTTTAGATTACTGAAATTTCAGTTGTGGTGTGAATTGCGATGAGGGATTGATTCACAATGCTCTTCGATCATTCTTATAAATTTTCCGTTTATTTAACATGACTTTTGCGTCGTCCATCTGCCAAATTTTTTGAAGGCTGCTGATTTGAAATCTTTTTTCGAACATTTTCTAGTCTTTTTTCCCCAAACACAGAAAAGCAGAACAAAATTTCTTGCAAGCTGAAACATTTTCCCTCTCAGTAGGAAACAAATATATTCAATGAGTTAATCGTCCTACTTTTTCACCTGCATTCGTTCTGATAGGATCCTTGCATTTCAACATTCCACACAGAACCAAATTTTGTTCATTATACTTTCCGAGATTCCGAAAGTTTTTATGTACTTTTTCTTGTTGAAGTCTCAAGAATTTTCGGTGATATTTTTATTCACATCAGGACTTACAGGTTTCAAAGATCTCTTGGAGATTATAATATCATTGACACTGTCTTTCTTACATCAAGACTTTTCAATGGAAGGGTAGATGGGGAATAGTGTGACATGGGGAATAGCGGGACATGTCATTCTTCGCCATCTATATATGAGTTAAACACACTAAAAAAGCAGGTGTACTAGCGTCAACATTTATTGTTAGTGCTTGTGCATCAGCTGTTCGATTGATTGATTGCTCAAAAGTTTTGTTCAGCGCGATTGTTTTCGTTGTTTTCACAACACCATGGATGAAAAAAAGGAAGTAAATATGTACAAAATTATGGTTTTTCCTTGACATTTTAACTCACAAAAAGATTTTCTTATGAACACGCAGTGTCATTCATAGTTTATGTTGAATTGTGATAGATTATTGAAAAATCTCAAATTACCCATGATAATTGATCAAGCTAAAACAATAGTTGAGTAACAGATCTAAACAAATTTCCTGCAAATTTGATTAAGCAAGAAAAATTAATTAATCAGCAATCTAATGTAGCGTTCAGTGAAAATAGTATTTATAGGCCAGGTCCAAATTCATATAGAAACTATCCCCCTACTACATTATATCCCTTAGACATTATGAAAAAATGGAATTTGAAATATTCAGTCAATCATTCCGAAGACCCTGAAGTTTTCCTAATGAAAATTATCGAAGGGAAATAAAGTACCTGTCACCGATTCTGCTTCATTACAAATTATTCCCTTCTTCCTATCCGGGATAGCCTTACATTGGTATCGTAACTTGCAAAATTTGTGGAGAAGTTTTACTGAATTTGCCTCAGCTTTTAGGATCAGATTTATTGATGAGGACTTTCAATTCTAATTAAAACAATAAACTGCCCGTTGCAGATTATTTGACATGTAAGACGGCTCTTTCAGGTTGAGTTATTCTTAGTTATCCAGGAATAGAAGGAGTTAATTTGGCTCATAGACATTTGTTACCCCGAATCTAGTTAATAATCCCGAGACAACTGTAGTCAATTTTTTGTCATCCAGAACAATTGTGTGTCGCAACCGAGAAAAGTGTTAGTGTTGCAAAAATATTTAGACTCCCTCCAGTTCCTGAAAGATCTTGATTACGAGGTTGAGCTCACGAAGATAATAAACCCCAAGATTTCATTGAGAAATTCTTTTTAGCCAATGATCGGAATTCCGAATCCCGAAATCCCCACCCAATGTCGGAAAATGTGAAACAAAATAACTCTAAAAATAATTTTGTTAAGAATTCTAATCAAATAAATTCGAATCATCTGTCGAAGAATCCCCTCTTGTTCAATAATAGTACTCAAAATAAAATACGGAATAGAACTTCGACGAAATCATTTGTTGGAATTTTGATAGTATAGGTCACAAATTTGAAGATTTTTTAGAAAATTGAGTCAAGTTCTGTTATAAATGTGGAAGAAAAGGATTCACTGTAGTAACTTGTACTAAATGTAACGGAAACTAATTGAGGAGTTATTTGAGGGGTCAAAAGTGTCTCCTGAGTTTTCTTCCGAGTCTAATTTTGAGAAAAAAATAAATAATGAAAACTTAATTGATTTTTCCAATGTGTTTATGATTAATGGAAAATTAACAGCTTCAAAACTAAAAGGAGGGTCGTGTATAATGGTTCAGCTGAGAATCCTTTCGGATTCTCCTCAAATGACACTCTTCTAGTAGGACCCACAATACGAGAAGATCTTTTTCTTATCGTTACTTGTTTCAGATCCTTTCCAGTCGCACTTACCACTGATAATCAGCAGATGTATAGAAAAATTAGGGTTTCCCCGGAAAACAGTTTCCACTAAAAGATTCTATGGCGAAACGAACCAGATAAACTAATTGAAATTGACGCTTTAAACACGGTTACATTCGGCACGTCATGCGCTCCGTTTCTAGCATTTCGAACTTTGCACCAACTCGTAGACGATGAGCAAAAATCTCTTCCTCTTGCGGCTACTATTTTGAAACGCGACTTCAGTTTTGAAGACCTGTTGACCGGAGTGCAATCGGTGCAAGAGGCTTTAAGATTAAAAGAAGATCTAATCAATCTTTTACGACGAGGCGGATTCCACCCACGAAAGTGGGAATCGAATTGTCCCGCGTTATGCAACGAATTTTTAAACAAATCGGCTCATGCTCACCTCCCCTAGGTCCCTCAGAAACAGCATAGGCGTTAGGAATTCATTGGGATCCGACGATCGACTCTATTTTATATACGATCAATTTAACGAATTCAACAGATTCCGCAACAAACCGATCGATACTCGCTCAATGTGCCAAACTGTTCGACCCACTGGGTTTGCTGGGTCCAGTCATTCTTGTTGGCAAAATTTTAATCCAACAACTTTGGAAACTCCAATTGAGTTGAAAGGATCTAGTTCCAGTGGAAATTCTAGACAAATGGTGTGAATATAAATCGCAATTAAGTTTACTTAAGCGTATCAGGTATCCGCGATGCATACCTCTTGAATTTCCAGACGAGGTGCTACTACATGGTTTCTGCGACTCGAGCGAAAAGGCCTATGGTGCTTCCTTTTTTTAGACGACTGATACCCAGAGCAATCACCATTGTGCTGTCATTCGTTCGAAATCTCGTGTTGCTCCGATAAAAATCAAGACTCTACCAAAATAAGAGTTATGCGCCACTACTCTTCTTGTACAATTGTACAATGTGACAGTTCGCTCGCTTCCATATGAATTTGCAAAGACTATTTTTTGGTCAGACGCAACGCTTATTTTGAACTGGATCAACATCCCACCACATACGCTGCCCACATTTGTTGCCAATCACGTCGTTGAGATTTAAAGAACGACTGAGTTTAAAAATTGGCGTCACGTGCGTACGCATGAAAATCCTGCGGATTTGATTTCTCGCGGACAGAATTCAGAGGATTTCTTAAATGATTCTCTGTGGATGCGTGGTCCTGAATAGCAAAATTCAGGCAGACCCGTTTCCTGACGAACTGGTCTCATTATCGAAAAACAAACCTTAATCGAAACAGTGTGCATCTCTGCCTTGACCATTTTTTAGATCAAGGCATAATTAAGGCAGGGGTTGTCCAAATGTGAGAAATTTCGTATTTTTTACAACAGCAGTTTCTTGGTCGTTCTTATTTGAATTCAGTGAAAGTGAGTATTCAAATGGAAAGGGCAGTTGACGGCATCGCTCGACTTATTATGTGAGTTTGTAAGATTTCTATACTTGAATAAACATTATTTTTAATGGACTTGTGTATCATGATAGTTGTGAAGATATAAATTATTTTATCTTGAACGTATATCCGGTAAGAAGAGAAGAACAGAGAAAAATTAATATTTTCAGATTTAGATGAAAAAGTTAGAATTATTCAATTTTTTGAATGTGCTAATTTTCCATCGGGAGAAGTGTCCAACAAAATAATGGGTTCATCTCCGAAACCAATTCTTTTCTATTTCCTTAAGGATTGCCACTTGTGTTGTATTCCATACAGGCGAACATATTTTATGGTTATTTTTAATTCCATACTCACATGCTCTATTTTCGATCAATGTCATTTCTTCTAATCAGTCCTCAAAATATGTGCACTTACATAGTTTCTTCATGTGAAATGTAAGTTTGGAAATTTCAATTTTTTTGCCTACCATAATGGTTGATTTCATATGAAATCGATCAAAAAATGTTTCTATTCAGTGGATGAATAGAAAATGTTCACATAATTCTCCCAAGTTCTTTTTTTTACCAATAATTTTAAAATGAAATATAATATTTATTTATCTAGAAAAAATGCACTTATTTCAATCCACACTTGCGTCTTCAAAGTGAGATTATACTATTCCTTTCTACTGTTTCTTTTGCATTTCTCCAATTTTGCATTTCTTCTAATACGCTTCCATTGAATGCTTCTAAATCGATTGAAAGGAATAGGTTTTTTTTCTACTCTTTGGTGGAATTTTAGATGAAGAAAAATTTGCGTAGTAAAGGAATTTAGATTGATTTACCCTGAGGTAAAAATGTTGAACTTTTCGGAACTTGTTCTTACAAATATATATTTTAATGAAAGGAGATGTTTTAGGCTTCAATCGTATGCAAAACTACGAATCTTGCCGACGTTTCGTGAACATTGCAGTTCACTTCCTCAGGGCTAACCTGAAACTGAAGCTTCAGGTTA
>JAUMHM010085316.1:0-11704 GCA_032362435.1 Melikaiella ostensackeni | reverse complement strand
TACACGAGATAAGTCGGCAATTCAATAAGAATCACCCCCCCCCCATTATCGACAACCTCGCTACGCCCCTGACCAGCAGCCAAAACCACTTGATTAATTTTGAAGAAACTTTGAACAGATATAGTAAATAAGGTGTACTTATACGACTTTTTCAAGAGATAGTGATCCATAAACATAACATGGAGTCAAATTTGAATTTATCCAAAAATTTAATATTTTTAATATTCAGACATACCGACAGTCAAAACCAATCAATTGATTTCGATGAAACTTTGCATAAACATAGTAAATAACATGTAAATATGCCGCTTTTGCATGGGAAAATAATCAACAAACACATCATTGAGTTAAATTTGAATTTATCAAAAAATTTACTATTTTTAACATGCAGGCCGAAACCAATCAATTGATTTCGATGAAACTTCGCATAAACATAGTAAATAAGGTGCACATCTGCCGCTTTTTTAGGAAAACTAGTCGATTGATTTATTTTTTCATACAAAACCATCGTTGACTAAATAATATACCTACCGTTTTATATAATATACCATCGTGGTTCATAAAATATTGTTAATTCGAGATTGTTACTATTTATAATTAATCTAAAACTTTTACCCGAAACCGTTGTAAAACTTTCAGAAATTAATAAACATATATTGAAATTGAGATTTTCCAATTTGTCATCTTCGTTTGCTTCGCTTAACCATCAGTTCGAATTCATGAATTTTCAATTTATTTTAAGGAACCAAAATATACAATCCTATCATCAACTAAGTTATACTGACTTTTTACCAGATTCTTAGAGAAAATTGTTCATAACGATTGGAGCATGGAAAGCTAAACAGTGCTAAGTCCACTTGTTGATGAAAATCAGTTTTCTCCAAAAATCATAATTTCATGTTTTTTACACCTATTGCTGCGAAAAATGTATGTTTTACATTTTTTAACCCTAAAATTGAGTATTTTGTTGTATTCAAATATTATAAAATTTCAAATTAAAACTAAATGAATAAAGTATACCAAAATGTTCAATTTTTTTTTAATTCGACCTTTATTATAGGATTTTAACGAGTACTCAACAATTGGAGATATTATTATCAAAATTAAGAAATGTTGTACTAGTATTATAAATTTTCCTTTTTTGTGTTAAATACTGTTACTTGAGCATGAAACGAACAAAAATATGTATTTCATATGATTTTTCTAACGATTTAGGTATTATGTTCATTAATAATACCATGGAAAGCTTAAAGGTGCTAAGTCCATCGCCATTTCCATTAGATTATTACATGCAAATTTAAAGCCATCTTTTTTTCACGCAATGATTATTAAACTGATCCACCCACCTTCACAAAAAAATTTACTTTATCGTTTGTAAATTTTTCCTCCAGAAAGGTTTTTTTTCTCTCCTGTATAATTTGGTTGATTAGACATAGCACAGTTCATCATTCCCCGCTTCGATTATTCTATAAGATTGAATGATATTAATTCAAAGTTGGAGAAATCCGTTGATCCAAAAATTTAAAAAAAAATGTTTGAAAAATGTCGACTATAGATAACTATTTTATTTCAATGCTTTCAGAAAAATTTATTACTGTATGTGGATTTGTTATTACTGCGAAAAAATGAATGGAATTCCACCAAAAATACTACGTGTGAAAAAATTCCGCCAAATACATGTCTATTAATAATTTATTCATTTATGTTAGAGGTAATCGAAGTTGTGAAAGACAAAAATAAAGCCAAGTACCAAAAGCAAAAAATTAATGAGTAAAAGTGTTTTTTAGTACAGGAAATTAGTTCAATGAATTAGTTTATTAAATAATTTTTTTGTTCGATAAAAAAATAAATTGACAGTGTAGATGAATAGAAAAAAAATTGGCAAACCTATTATTGTCTTTGAATAATAAACATGAGTGTGTTAACATAACAACGGTAATAATAATAAAAATAATAATAAATTATATTACAGGCTTGCCAAATGTTTTTTCATTCCTCCATACTATCAATTTATTTTTGTTTTCAAACAAAAAAATTATTTGATAAACTATTTTATTGAACTAATTCCTTTATATAAGAAACACTTCTATTCATAAATTTTCTACTATTGGTACTTGGCTTTATTTTTTGATTCCACAACTTTGATTACCTTTAACATAAATGAATACAATATTAAAAGTCATGTCCTTCGCGGAATTTTCTCACACGTAGTGTTTTTGGCGGGCTTCAGAGTTTTTACTAAAAATATGAAAATTTTATATCTAAAACTATACTTCAGCTGGTAAAGTAATAATTAAAGTTTACGTCCTTCATTACGAAAAGAGTTGTTAATTTTTTTTCTGATTAAGTGCACAAAGAATGTATGAACATTTTCAAACGCAAAGTCTATCGACGTAAGTTTAAGTAATCAAAAACTTCCAGCAGATAAAATGTTCAGTAGGACCCGTAGAAGTTTTCTGTTAAGTTTAACTTCAATTGAACTAGCCGTTCATGAAGTGCGAAGGTTTTATTGTTGTGCGCAGTGTCATAAGATTGAACTCGTAGCCGGAGGCTTAGAGAGCCACCAGCTGGCTGTCAGCTCTCACTCAGGTATAGACGTGGAAAATGTTATTTTTCAACATGGACTCTTTATACCATTTGATTATTGTAATAAAAAAATCAATTTCCAATATTGAATATTGGAATTTGAAAAAATAACACTTAACATTTACTTATTGATACAATTATGTATTTATCATCTTGTAATTATGTATCATTATTATGTATGCATGTATGCATGATTATGTATCATCTATATTTATCATTTAATAATATATGCATGAGTAAATTATTTTTTAATATTTGAGAGAATAATAATACAAAATGGAATATTACATGAAGTATATCCATTTATACTCCATATATATACTACTTCTCATATTCCGTTTTATAGTAATATTTGGCACTGACCAGTGTTACCGAATTTTCTGTAAGTCTAACTCGGTTACACGATGATGAATACATGAATGTATCAATAAATAAACGTTTACTGTTATTTTTAACAATTGCAATATTCAATATTGAGGATTAATTTTTTTACTATTATAATCAATTGATATAATGACTTCATGTTGGAAAATATTTTCCACGTCGATACTTGGGTGAGAGCTCAGAGCTTTCTGGGGGGCTCCGAGCCTTAATCTCAGACACGGGCACAACAATAAAACCCTCGTACTTCACAAACGGCCAGTTCAATTAAATAAAAACTTTACAGAAAACTTCTACGGATTCTACTGAACAATTCTTTCACTGGAAGTTTTTGATTGCTTAAACTTACGTTGATATTCTTTGCGACTAAAAATATTTAAACGTTCTTTATGAACTTACCCAGAAAAAAGTAACAAGTTTTTTCATAACAAAGAAGGTTAAACTTTAATTATCCCATCAACCAGAGTATAGTTTAAGACATCAATCGCTAGAATTTTAAGTAAATACTCTGAATAGTTTGTTGTTGAAGTTAGAAAAGATGAATATTTTACACTATGCAAAAATCTTGTTTTTACCAATTATTTCAAAGTCGAAGAAACGAAGAAAATCACAACTTTTTTTCCGTTAGAATGAAGATACACAATCTAATTTTCCAAGAGAGTATGTGTTTAAAAACCGATTTAGATGGCTCGAATATATGTTATACAGGGTATTAAGGCAATCACAAAAAAATTGGCATTTAATTCCTTCAATGAGAAGGAGGTGAAAAAAATTATTGTAATATGTATAAATTTTTTAAATGAAATTTTTGTTGAAACACCTCCATTTTTCCTGTAATATACTCATACCCAAGGTAACAACATATATTTTTTCGGACAAGATCAAAGATCAAAAGACAAGGTCAAATAAAAAAACAACTTTTGGCTTCTAATATGTATAGTATATAATTCCATGAGAATGGGAGGCCAATTTAATTTTTAGCTTATGAGTCAATAAAGTAAGTATGATTTGAACAATACAGGTAGACCTTAATCTAATATGCAATACACTTAATCTTCGTCACTGTGTTCCTCTATCATGGGACTCATACTGTTTTTTGTAAACAATTCACTGAGGATTTCAGCAAGTCTTACGATGTTTGACAAGTATCTCGCATGTGATAAGTAATAAATAATGGCTGCTATATGAGAACAGCAGGCAACTGTCCTTCGACTATTGGCACATTCGTAAGCATACCTTTTAATTCCTGCAACACCCGCACTGTTTGGTCTATAATCAATTAAACATCCATATAATTTCCGACTAATGTATCTTGAATGCTCCTGTACCTTTAGAACATTTGCCTGCTCTTTCACTAATTTTATAGTAAATTGATGGACCTATTATCGTTTATCATTCAAGCCAAGTACGAAACTGCTTGTGAGAGTTGATAGGAACCCGTAAATAAGATTTTTATGTTCTTTTTCCGTCATATTCCTTAGCTAAACTATTTTCAACATCAAACTGATGTTTCATTCTCGTTACAATTTCTGCTAAAAGCTGTGCATCTGATTGCGACGCCTTTCCAAATTGACTGTTTAGAACTGCTGCAATTTTAAAATATAACCCAACCTTCGGAAGCATTTTGTTATCGGTTACATGATCTAGTAATTGATATTTTTGATTAATTATTCCATGGACAGACTCCACTGCACAGCGAATTTTTGTGACGAAACGGGATTGGTTTGATTCTTTAGTTGTTAACTGATTTTGCTTAACCTCTAACGCTGGCATCAGTACGGTAAAGCCCTCTGACTTTAGTACGTCTTTTACATCTCCAAAACCGCGATCAAGAAAGAATTTGTCGCCTTCTTCTATTAATTAACACAAACCATGTGGATTTTCAATAAGAAGTTTTATAATTCCAGCGTCATTCTGGTTCGCATCAAATGGTCCTGCCATCTCAAGTACTCGTCCGGTTGTTGTACAGATAGTAAAAAGCTTGCATAATGTAACATTTTTTTGTCCCGAGTAAGACTTTCGCTGGTGCTTATTATTACTGCTTTTCTGATAGCGAGCATATGTACCGTCACAAATTAACGTGAGCTCGTCATCAGAATTGAATAACATTTTAGAGACCTCCGTAGTGTGAAAATCAATAAGGTCACGTCTAGAGAGAGTGTTCAATCCGAATCGTGAGGGTAAGACACCTTCTTCAAAAGAGTTCATGATAGATGCAGAATAGTCTGAAACAAGCTACTCTTGTTCTAATTGCAAAATTACAGCAATATTTTCGTTAGAGCTTCCTGATTTTTATTTTAATAGAAACACTACAAGAGCTTGTGTTACATCGCGGATCTCATTGTTTCGCATTGACGTTGGCATCTCACACAATTCAATAATATTTTGCCATGTCAAGCCTATAAAAATTTTCTTTCTTCTTTAGGTATGTGAAGAAAAGTCATCAACTTTGTTGAGAATCGTGATGTTACATTCAAGACTTAAACCGTCAAATAATTCCGATAACTCTAAATCTTTTCCTTTTGCGAAATGAAAATATACACGTAAACGACTTATTTTTTCATAAAAAAACCGACTTTTTATTCAATGTATTCGACAACAACGGTTACCTCCGGAATATAAATCGTTTTTCTAGCATAGAATTGTATGCGCGCCTGTTTCGGAAAACAGCTGTTAAATCTTGTGTCTCGTAACAAACACAACAATATTTGTGCGTTGCTACGGTTCTTTGAATTTGAATATGAATATGCTCGACATCTTCACTTACTTCACATTTTATGTGTGCCTCGAATTCTAGATCTTTGTCACTTGATTGCAAAGAATCATCGCTCCTAGAAACTGTTTTTTATCAGGAAATCGACTACCAACATTCAGTTTTCTGTTTTTGCAAGCATTGATGCGACTGGGCCAACATAAAACATCATTGAAGACGATACTTTTTCCAAAGTAAAGAGAAAAAGCATTTGCTTCATCTGCAGACTTAACTATTTTCTAAGGCCTATTCACAAGCTTAGTACTCGTAAACCTGCTGTGAGTAGCGCATCTTTGATTTATCGAACTCTTCGATGACATTCCTAATGAGGCTACTGACGGTTTTTGACACGCTCTCACATGGATTAAAAACTTCTAAATTCCAGTCTTTATGATACACTTCGACGAACTGAGCAAATTGAAGGTTTTCACCTCTATATTTCATCGCTATAGGAGAGAAGTTATATATTACAAAGGTCTGGTGTATAGGTTTCAACATCTCGATTTACGAATTGTAAATAAATTCAAAGTTTCTCGCATCAATCATCATAAGTGCGCGCCACATTGCGAGTCATTCAGTCTGTCACATTGCTCTGTGGTAATGCTGCGCTGACATGGATCCAAATTCGCAGGTCGGATGGTCGGCGACTGGCGGTTTTTAACACATTCTCAAATAAACCAAAACCTCTAAATTCTAGGACTTACGATACATTTCGATTAATTAAGCAAATGCGAAGTTTCTCACTTCTATAGTATTACGAAGCTCTGACGTATAGGTTTCAACATCTCGATTCACTAATATTGTAAGTCCAAATTCACCGGACAGACATTGGACGACTGACGGTTTTTAACACACGTTCAAGTGGATCAAAACCTCCAAATTCGAATATGTACCAAATTATAGCACACAGCTAACTAATTCTGAAATTTTCTAATGCGTAAGGTTTACTGTTCAAATTACACTTATGTCATTGAGTGATAAGCATAAAATTAAGTTGGCCCCCCATTCTCATGGAATTACATACATATTAGGGTCCAACATTTATTCGTTATTTCATTCAACTATAAAGTATACCTTTGATCTCGTCCTAAAAAATATATGTAGTTACCTTGGATACGAGTATATTACAGACAAAAATGGAGGTGTTTCAACAAAAACTTCATGGAAAGAAATGTTTACAAAATTACAATAATATTTTTTACAGCCTTCTCATCAAAGGAATTGAGTGCCAATTTTTCTTTGTGATTTTCTTAATACTCGGTGCAATATATATTTGAGCCATCTAAATCGGTTCAGCCAGTTTTGAGAAAAACGAATTTCTTTATTTTTCAAAATTTGTTTATAACTTTAAAAAAAAAAAATTTTAAGTTGGAGTTTGGGGTAAATTAATTAGTCTGATAATGGTAGAAAATCACCTCTCAAATTTGAACCAAGTCCAAGCAGGGGTACTTCAACCATGCTTATCTGGCTACGGCCTTCTCAACAAAAAAGTTATTTTCAACCAATTAGTTTAATTTGCTACCTAATTGAAACATATATTAATTGTGTATATGTACATGGCAGCATTTTTTAACCAAATTCAAGTAAATTTATTAGATATATTGATACTCTTATTAAAAGTTCATTTTTCTTTTTTTTTGTTGAAGTCAAAACATATTTTCTTGTTAATGTGAAACATCATTTTTGGAAGAAATCCATGAAACTTGCATTCTATCAATGATTCCTTCTGTAATGCATCCAATCTAAGTTTTTACTAATTGAACAAATTCTTTAATACCCCTATACCGGACTGTCAGTAACATCTATCATAAAATCACATTCCACCAAATTTTCATCAATTACACTGAAAACTATATTAAGAAAATGCATAGATGTTGTGGTTTTGGCCAGGTGATTGTAATTAGATAAATTGATCTTAAATTATTTTTTGTCCACTGCCCGTAAAAATCCTTTATTGAGGTGTTACATTAGAGCGTTTTATCCATCGACGTCGGACCTCATCAGTAATAAGGTTAAAATCTGTTGAGAACTATTTTTTCAAATACCTAGCGAATCACAATTTGTCTCTTTAAAGTATATCTATTCAAAATTCAACATTCAAATTCAATCTTACCATCAGATCTCCAGAAAATTACAAACCTTAAGAGTCTTGACATGTGACAAGCTCATCACTTAGATTCCATCACACATAGATTTCATTGCACATGATTAAGCTATTTTTCGAAAAACTCAAATTATTATGCGCGCGTAAAATAAAGAAGCTTTACATTTTGTTTCTTGAATTTGAATGTGCCCATGGCTTCAGCTATGTATTAAATTGCATTTTTTTTGTGGGCCAACACGATATATGTACCTCCGAGAACATGGTTATACTGTCATCTTAATTAACCAAAGTATGTACAACGAAAATGCGCTCTCTCTGACTTAGTCAGGTACATACAAAGGCAAGGTTTGCTCATTAGTGTGACGTCACATGTAAAAAGCCAAGTTTCAATATAACGAACAAAATGATAATGATTCTTTAAAGCATGATTGCAATGTATTAATGTAATGTATTAATGAAACATATCCCAAAATAGACGTTTAAAATCTAAATATTAACATTTGTAATTAGTAGATTCTATAAGGTAGTCATATTTGTAACTAAGAAATTGTATGTCTGTTCTTGTATTCACAGAAAAAATATTCTTTTCCTTGTGATACATCTTTTTGAAAACTCTATGTTTATAATTAGTTTCTGTTTCTAAAATCTCAACACCATCAAAATTAAAATGGTTATTCTCTTCGTGCGAATGTAGTTAGTAGTAGTTAGAGCAATCAAACTGGCTGATCCTAGATTTCGGGGAAAAAATTTTCTAATAGTAAAGAACACACTAATAGAAAATGAATATCCAATGAGACTTCTAGATAAATATATTAAAAGTAGATCCAGGAAAATTACAAAACTATTAAATTCAAACAAATCAATAGAACGAAATAACGTAACATACCAGTCTTGAAACTCCAAGTCGGTACCTGTGTCAACAGAATCTTTTAAAATATTCTGATAAATTAATTTTTTCTCACGGTAAATATTTCCTCATTGGTATGCGTGGGAACATCATTTAGTGGCACGTCAACCGTATGTTGAGCTGTCGTAAATCTTTTTTCGAAAAATTATAGCGACGACGTGCTACTGCATTGCTAATAAAGTCTCTATTTTCTTATTGCTTCGGTTTGTTATGTCCATAAAAACCATGTTTCAACGCAAGATCCTGCTTTATTATTTTTTTTATAAAATCATGCAATTTGCGATAAGTATTTTACTTGTAATATTTTATCTTGTGCAAAACATAAGGTTTCCACATGCCTCAGACTTGAAAGAGAACAGTTTCCCAAATTATGCAGGAAATCGTGAGAAAAGTTTCATCAGCCACCAGATTTACGGATTCAAATTTCGGCTGGAGGACTCGATTTGAAAGTATTTGGCAACGCGCGGTGTGAGAGGAGAGGTCGCTTTCTTGAAGAGTACATTTGAGAATTTTGTCTGTTATTTTCACTCGCGCATTTCTCAATATTTTTCAGTGTTCTCGATAATTTTTTATGTGCAGTGGGCATTTTCCGAGTGAAAATGCAATGTGTGATAAGTATTTTGCTCCTAATATTTTATCTTATGCAAAACGTAAAAAAAATGTAATGGAAATTCATGATTGCTGATAAATTGCCGCAAAGTTTCGGAAATATACGAAAAGTTAGAGAAGCTTTTGGAGAGTTTTGAGAAAATTCATGAAAAGTTTTCGAAATTGTGGAAGGCTTTGGAGACTAATAAGAGTTCTAAAAATTGACTTTTTAAAAGAAGAATTCAGAGGCGTTTATGAGCTAGTTAAGTTTTTATTCACAATTAAGTATTCTTGTCACATTTTGGAGCATTGAATGGTCTTTTACCATCTCAGAGACCAAATCGCAGAAGACTGGTGCCCTCCTTAGTCTACAACACAAACCGGTTATAACTCCTTTGGTTCTGGCTTGGTTTTCATACTTTCCTTTGCATGACCGAAGTTTGGTGGGACTGACATTATGAATAGACACTCCACCTTATAACAATTTGGCTGCTTAATTGAGACATGATTTTGTATCTATGAAATAAATTTCTCGTTTCAAGTTGAAGTTGGGTGTATTCCTTCAACGATGAATATAACAAATAATAATGTAGCCTCGGATAGGATTGACGCTTTTAATGCCGAAAGGCATGTCCTCGGAAAAGTTTCAGTCAATGAATAGAGGTTAGGTGTTTGAACTGCTAGAGGTGTAAATGATCTTAAGGAAAAGGGATTGCGGGATACAATGCGCGTAAGGAAGCTAGTTGTTTTGTGTGTACCGGCAACGAAGAAGAAGGGATGTCAAGTAAGAAACATAGAGAACGGACTCGAACTTTGGTCAGGAGTAGATGATGAATCGTATGGTACCCAAGGAGTTGGTCTGATTATGAATGAAGAGCAAAACAACATGTCAAAAAGTATGAATGTGTATCACCTGGGGTACTATTGGTCAGAATGAAAGTGGGAATGAGAAGATTATTTATGATAGCGTACTGCGCTCCAGTTGGTGGTGACAAGAGGGATGTAAAAGATACCTTCTGGGACTCGTTAAATGATATACTAGGGACTTGAGATCCTGCAAAAGAATAATTCTACTTGGAAATATGAATGGCTGGGTTGGTGTGCAACGCGAGGGTACTGACAGGGTGCTGGGCCATTTCGGAGACCCTCAAACGAACGATAACGAGGATAAATTGATAGCTTATGCTTAGGAAAAGGCTTGTTTGTTACGCACACTTGGTTCAGACATAAAGAGATCCACATGTGTACTTGATGCAGAGGCGAAAGTCATAGTATGATTGACTTTGTTGTAGCGGATGAGAGACTAAGAAGGCTTGTAAGGGATACAAGAGTTATGAGAGGCTCTGAGTGCGGCACGGATCACTACCTCTTAGTTTCAAAAATGAGTCTAGGTCAAGGGTGGAGGAGAAGAAGAACTGATGATAAGCCGAAGCAGACGTGAGTTAGAACAGAGAATTGGCAGAAACCAGAAGTACAATTAGTATATCGTGAAAAGCTGAATGAATATTTAGAACATCATAAAGAAGACTGGAAGACTGAATTGAATAATAAAAATGTAGAGGGTCGCGATATCTACTACGTCGCTGACTGACAAAGCGACTACATTCTGACCAAGCGACGACCTTGAGTTAGACTTTCAAAGGACGCTCAGGGGTGGAGACAGAAGCATTCAAGCGTGAGCAACCTTGACGCCGGCCGAAGATGGGACGGCCAAGGATTGGCACCTACGTGTATAGGCATAAGAACAGAAGAGCCAAGATACTTGTCAAAGATAGCAAGGATGAAACAAAGCAGGAGAAGATAAAAGAATGCAAAACGACTTTGAAGGAAGTAAGAAATAGTTTGGAAATGGGTTAACAAGATTAGGAAAGAAAGTTCTCGCACTGTGGTAGTTGGAATTAAGAATGCTCATGGTGAAATGGTAGGGGATTCAGAGAGAGTGAAAGACTGTATAAGAGTTTTTTTCGAAAGATTGTATGAAGGTCAAGCTATGAAGCATAACAACCTTCCCATTGAAGAGAATACGTTAGACAATCCCGTTGTAGATAGCGGAAGAAGAATCAATATCGAAGACTTTATATCCGTGATTAAGAAACTAAAGAATGGTAAGGCTGCTGGTATAGATGACATCATGGCTGAAATGCTTAAGAACGGTGGCGGATATTTGTTTGTGTGGCTGAGCGAATTTATGATAATGTGTGCTGTGCATGGTGAAGTTCCAAATGATTGAAAAGAGGTGATTGTCGTCCGAATCTACAAGGAAAGGGGTGACAAAGACGTCTGTGTTAATTATAGAGCAATTAGCCTAATAAGTACCGTGGGCAAAATATTTACCAAAATACTGATTGAGAAGGTCATGGGAATAACTAAAGAAAGGATCTGGGAA
>JAUMHM010085315.1:0-10062 GCA_032362435.1 Melikaiella ostensackeni | reverse complement strand
CCCCCCCCCCCCCCCCCCCCCCCCCCCCCCCCCCCCCCCCCCCCCCCGACGCGATTTTCCTAAAATGATAGCAATTTTTTTAAATCATCATAGCCATCCGTTGAAACTTCAAATGCGCTCAAATGCGCCACTAATTAAAATTTTTGCGCCAACTAATTAATAAAAATATCGTTTTTTTAGGAGGGGGGCAGTGTGACATAGGTGTTAAATCATCTGCCTCGATATTACATTGAAAATAACTGACAGGGAGGCATTCATCTTCAAATGCGCTCATGTGCGCTAGAAAAATTTTGCTCATATCTCAAAAATTGCCCCAGATATGGCAGTCATGACATTTTGGGAAGTGAGAACAAGTGAAATCTTTTATTCTAATATTAGATGTATTTGCAACCTTTTCGATACAACTTTAAATGCGCTCATATGCGCAGCAAAATTTTTCTGCATACTCGTATGTAGAAAGTTGCCCAAGATATGGAGGTGATAACACTTTTCAAAGTGATGACCACTAAAAATAAATTTCTTATAATCTGCGGCGATGACGGACTTTTCGCATAGGAGTACAAATGCGCTCATCTACGCCACAAACATTGTGCGTATTTCTTAGAAATAGACCAAGAAATAGCGGTCATAACATTTTGAAAAGTGATGACAAGTGAAATTTTTTTTTCGAATCTGAAAGTATTAGCACCCATTTCGATACAACTTCGAATGTGCTCTTATGCGGCATTGTAGTTTTCTGCATCTTAATAAAATTTTCCAAGATATGGAGGTCATAACACTTCGCAAAGTGATATGACCGCCATGTCATGGGAAATTCTTTAGATATGCAGAAAATTTTAATGGCACATATGAGCGCATTTGAAATTATGTACGAGAAGTCCGTCATCGCCGCAGAATATAAGAAATTTATTTTAAGTGGTCATCACTTTGGAAAGTGTTATGATCTCCATATCTTGGGCAACCTTTAAGATATGCAGAAAATTTTTATGGCGCATATGAACGCATTTGAAGTTGTAAGAAGAAGGTTGCAGATATTTCTAAAATAAAAAATAAAATTCACTTGTTATCAGTATCCAAAATGTTATAACTGCCATAACTTGGGTGATTTTTGAGATATGCACAAAATTTTTGTGGCGCATATAAGCGCATTTGAAATCGTGTATATCGAAAAGGGAGCAAATACTTTGATATTGAAAGAGAAAATTTCACTTGTTCTCACTTTCCAAAATGTTATGACTGCCATATATTGGGAAATTGTTTAGATATGCAGAAAATTTTTGTGGCGCATATGAGCGCATCTGAGATTGTGTCGAAAGACTGCAGTAGGTTTGAAGATCAAACAATTTTTATTCTTTGGTCATCACTTTACAAAGTGTTATGACCTCCATATCCTGGGAAACTTTTTAGATATACAGAAAATTTTAATGAGGTATATGAGCAAATATTGAGTTGTATCGAAAGGCGTGCTGATAGTTTCAGAATTGAACATCAATCACTTGTTATCACTTTTCAAAATGTTATAACCGTCAGTTATTTTTAATTCAATATCAAGGTAGATGATTTAACACTCATGTCACACTACCCCTCCCCCATCCCCAAAACGATATATTTATTAATGAGTTGGCTCAAAATTTTTCATTGGCGGCGCATTTAAGCGCATTTGGAGGTTTGATGGATGGCTATGATGACTCAGAGAAAATGTTATTATTTTAGAAGAATCGCGCCAGCCGCCCCCATTTGTGTCGCAGATAGCTCAGTCATCAATGTGGCGCAAAATTTTTGCTTAATGGCGCATACCGGCGCATTTTATGTTACTTAAGATCATGTAATCTAAAATTTGATTTTTCGAATTGTGCGGGGGGGGGGAGGGCTCGCGTGTCTTCAGCCCGCCCATGTAACCTTGGCTATAACTCTCAGGGTTTTGTGGCGCAAAATTTTTTATTCATGGCGGATATGAGCGCATTTGCGACGCGATTCGGTGAGCTGAAGAAATTCCAAAATTGTGATTGGGGGGGGGGGGGGTGTGGTGTAACTGACGTCGCTTGAAAAACAATGCCAGGAATAAAGAGTTTTTCATTTTTTCCTGCGTATCCTTCTTTGTTGTTGGGTCTGTTCTTGTTGTTGTCGTTGTTGACACGTTCTGTGGAGTAAATATGACGTCACATGTTTTCATCCAATCAGAATACTTTCTCTTGAAAAAGAGAGCATTGTGAGAGAGGTATATATCCCACACATGTGTTTTCAATCTGCCTTGCATACGTGCTTCTGATGGAGTTGTAAAATTTTGTTAGTTATTTAGAAAATACTGAATCTTTTAAAATACTTTCAAAATCCAAGTTCAGTAGCGGTGAAGCACTAAGGATATTATCCTTCGTCTGCAAACTCGAAAGCAGTTTGTGTGTCTGAAATATTTATGTCAGTCCTCAAATTCTATACCGAGGCGGTTAATCTGCCTCTATATACCTATTGTAAAAAGCCAGGCCAGATTGCAATCTTCGCGGCTAGTTTGACGATGATTTTAATAATGATGCTCGTGGTGCATTATACGAGGTGACATTCATGACGATTGCTATGTATTCAGAGAGTAGCACCTCTCCAAATAATCATCGGGCTTTCATTTGTCCAACAGTTTTACCCATATTTTGAGATTATATCATTTGAGTTTAAACTCTGACGATGGTTTCCATGAAAAAATGGAGGTGTGTCAAACTTCTGATTGGTCAGAAGACCATTTCAAATAGGATTTCTCAAAATTTGAAAAAACGTCCACGCCTCCCGCTATACCAGAATTTACTTCCAGATGAAAGGTAGTCCTTGCTAACGCATAATTCCTCCCACGACATTTTGTATCATTGGTGTTTTGATATAGCCACCCTGCACAGCTTCAAAATCACATTTTCTCTAGAACAACGCTAGAGGCAACACCTAAAACCTCCACAATGTTCCTTGCAACCATACAGGTATTGGCAAACATCGTGATGACGTGTGGAGGGTCAAGAGACTTGCAGGAATGTGAGATATGATTATTTCTCAAATTTCTCCTGACCTTTCTTGATGGTGTTGGCATCAAACGGGTCTTGAGTGCGGTCGGTGATAAAGTACTTGTGCGGGAATAACTGATGGCCCGAAGGGCAGAAATAGAAGACCAACAAATCCGACTCGACTCCCTTCGTCAGTTTTATGGAGACGGAGAGTCAGAACCTATAATATGTTTTGTTATATATATAGCTTTTTCTTATGATTATTTGATAATGATTGTAATAATAATATTTCTTTTCCCTTCTAGCCCTCGGTGAATGCTCAAACGATAGGCACAGTCAATCCAGCTCGCTCAACTACTTCCAACGATTTGGAACAAGATGATGATGTAGTGATGATTAATATAACAGTAAATTTATCAGTAGCGTCCATGGATACGGAAACACCTTCGGCTCTCGACGTCATCGTCATTGATGATGACGAGGATGTCATGAGTGTTACTACAGCAGTAGAAACTGTAACCACGAATGCTCCCGAAAGTGCGCTGCCTAAAAGGAACATTGGTGAACGCGTGTGTGAGTTGGTGGATCTATGTGGTAGCGACATCGACGACGGCAATGATGATAGTGACGGTGACGGTTTTGTGAATGGTGATATCAATGACAATAGTGACGATAACCAGGATGGTGCCAACGACAATACTGACAGATTCGACGAAAGTGACAACAATGACGACAGCGACGACGACGAAACCATATTTTTGGAAGAAGAAGAAGAAGAAGAAGAAGAAGATGAGGACATGACAGGCAGCGATCGCGGTTTTGATGAAGTACACGAGAATGAATCCATAGACGCCATAACTCAATTGCTTGAAGAGGTGGAATATGAAATCGGTAAGTCGTGACCTTTTAATTTAATTGGTATGTCGTTTTGTTGAACGGATGGGAATAGTATTACTATTCAATGAAGTTAAAGCTGTAGTGTAAAGGTCTCAATCTCAATATATGCAGTCTCTTTTGAAATAGAAGTATTATTACAAAGTGAAAAAAGTGTACAGTTTTTACGTAAAACCATTTCTTCGAGTTCTAGTCTAAGTAATGTGAATGAATTGAATGAAAATACTTTTATTCCAATAAGAAGGAAGTGTTTAATTTAGATACATTTTTGCACTTTGTATAGCAATACTTTTATTTCGAAATGAGATTCATCTGTAAAGCGACGAAATATCTCATTCTGATATTTGATGTGTAAGAATGAAAAACATTTAATTTTGAAAATATGGTGATTTTCACCCTTCACTTAACAAAAATACAGCAACAAACCATATTGATTCTTAGAGTTCTTACAAAAAAATTAGAAAATAAAGACAGATTCTGGTATCATACTAAAATTAAAGTTTTTGCAAAGAAATATAACTTCATTTTTATTTTAAGTTCAGAAGTTTTTTCCTTCCCTTCTTGCCTTTCATTATTGTTATTATTGTTATTTTATCGGAATAGACTCTGTGCTACAAGTTCTGAAAATGTCTGGTGTCAACGCCTCTGTATGAACAAAGTACACTACAGTGCTCAGGCGGGGCATAAGCTTGATAGAAACTCTAAACAAAATTTTGAAATGTATTTTTCAACTAAAGTAAATGGTATTTGCGAACTTTTCTCTAGTATTCAATTTTAGGTCGTATATTTTGTGTGAAGAAGTCAATCCCTCGCCGAGAATGTATATTTAACGAGGGGATGGATGCAAAAGACGCCGTTTAAATGAGAGTGCTGATCATGCACAGGATGGTGATGGAAATCTTGCCAGCGTGCGTGAAGACCGCGATACACGTGATCAGAATAGACTCCTCATTCAGGGCGATGAAATGACTGTGAATTCCAAACACTCAATTGTTAACAAAAAACCGAAATATAACCCGTGTTTCGCCTTAAACGGTACAAAATTCGAATTGCGATTCCGGTATAATCCGGATGAAACAATTTTTCCCATCGATTGGCTCGAGTCCGCAGTTAAAGAGCTTTTCCAATGTTTAATTACCCCTTATGCCCCTCTTGATATTATCGGTGTTAAATTCATCGCGGACAGTTTCACACAAGACGATGCGGCGCTGTCTTTTCGGAACGTAAGCGATTGCCACTTTGAAGATCTCTGGAATTTGATTTTTCCTATTCAAACAGAGTGTTGCAGAGTTTCAAATAGATGACAGTTTCGAGATAACAATTGATTGTGTACGTAATCCTACGGGTCGCGATTGAGGGATTACAACTCGTAATGTGGTTGAAAAAAAATTTAGTTTAACTATAGAACACCCCGATAATTTATGTCTCCCTAGTGCTACTGTTTCTGTGAAAATTTACGGGGAACGAGGTCAATTAGGAATCGGAGATAAAAACGCAAAATGGCATTATGATCGTAAACAAAACTCCATTTTTCAGACGGTATTGCCACGAAAGTTGACAAGTAATGCGCTTGTGGAAATACCGCCTGAAGGATGCGGTTTTTTTGAAATTGAGAAATTTCAAAAATACCTTATGTTTGGTGAAATTGCCATTATTGCTTTTGACTTGGGAACTTTCGGTGGCAGCAATTACCCAACTTTTTTGATGGCACTCGGTATTTTAGTAAAGCAGGTAAAATCCCTTTTCGTAGTGCACGTGTGTGAGAAATGCTTGCGACTCTTTTTTAGTGACGATTGTTTCAATCGTCATGAAGGGGAAAATTCGTATTCATCTGGAAAAAGTGTTTGCGATGTTTTATGGATATGTGATGTCTGCTCACGATTGATAAACGTATTTAAAGATAAAAATCACAAGTGTGGTTTTTATTTCTGTAGGATATGTAGATGTAAGCGTGAGTATAATCACGATTGCTACATAAAACCCATACGTGAATATTCAGGGGTGAATACAACGAATGACCCAGTCATATTTATATTTTATGATTTTGAAACACGACAAAACAAAACATTCGGAACGACTCTATAAACCAACATGAAGTCAATTCTGCGTAGCTCAGCAAGTCTACTCGTGGTGTATCGCTGAGCAGGACCTTGAGAAACAGTGCGAGCGCTGCGGGTTCATTCGAGAATTTGTGTTTTCTGGTGACAATCCCGTACGTAATTTCGTTGATTTTACGCTTAATCCGATTGTAAAATTTAAGAAAATAATTTGTATAGCTCACAACTCCAAAGGTTTTGATGCACAATCTATTCTGAAACACTCAACAGAGCATGGAAATTGCAGAAAAGCAGATTCGGATTTATTTTATCGGGTACCAAAATTATCTCAATGATCGTAAAGTACACTACATTCATTGACAGCTTAAATCATTTTCAACGACGGCTAAGCGCACTACCGGCCTCATTTGGATTAGGGGGGGTTGGTGGAAAATAAGGAACGTTTCCGTATTGTTCAATATACCGCAAAATATAAATTATTGTGTGCATCTGCCGGCAATCAAATTTTATTCTCCGGGTACAATATCGAAAAAAGCTCGAAAAGAATTCCTAAAGTGATACGAGGAGAAAAGTGCCGATCCAAAATATCTATTTAATTTTTGGGAAGAACTAGTCTCGTATTGTAAAAATGATGTAGATATTTTACATTGTGCGTGTATCGCATTACATAAAATATTTCTAGAGTGCGGAAACGTCTGTCCTTTTGAAGAAGCTCCCACAATTGCATCGGCATGAAATAATTTTTTTTCGGAAGCATTTTTTACGCGAAGATACGATAGGTATGATACCGAGAGGTGGTTATAGGTGGGGAGATACAGAATCTGCATTTGATATCGAATGGCTTCTTTCCACGGAACGGGAACTTAATATCATCATTTGCCACGCCGGTAGAGCTCGTGAACATCGTCTTCAAGAAGATTCTGTATTAGATGGCTTTTTCGGAAATGAAGACACCGGAACTCGTCGTGTATTTCAGTTTCATGTTTGATTCTGGCAAGGCTGCAAACTCTGCCATCCCATTAGCAGAGACAAAAAGCTCGGCCATACCGGAGAAACCATAAATGAGCAATACAATAAAACACGTGTGCAAAGTCATAAAATTAAAATGTGCGGGTATGAACTCACAGAGATATGGGAGTGCGAGTTCAGCCGTCTGAAAAATATGGATAGTAATCTCAAAGCCTTTCTAAATAATCATCCGGTATTAAAATCGTACAAGATATTAAGCCTCGCGATGCATTTTATGGTAGTCGTACAGGCAATACAAAATGCTTTTACGTGATCAAAGACGGAGAGATAAATTGAGTTCAAAAATGTTTGCTCTCTATATCCGTACATCTCTAACTTAGGCGAATTTCCTGTAGGACATCCCACTATATATGTAGTGTCAGAGGAATCTAAGAAATTTACAAGTCCAGATTTCAACCTCGCTAACTTCGAAGGTTTAGTACTTTTTACAGTTTTACCTCCAAGGAATGTTTATCATCCTCTTTTACAGGCTCGCTTACACGGTAAACTCATGTTTTCTATCTGTAGCACATGCAGTGAAACTCTTGAACAAGGGGAGTGTATTCATGAAGATGAGTCTCAGCGTGTGTTTGAGGGTACATGGGTTTTCGATGAATTGAAAGAAGCCGTGGAATCAGGCTAAGCAATTGTCGATATCTCAGAAATCTGGCAGTATACCGTAGTACAGTATGATCGAATCACATTCAGGGGAGGTCTTTTTGCTGAATATATTAATATGTTCTCAAAGATTAAACAGGAGGCAAGTGGCTGACCATCATATTGTATTGCTGAAGCTTTAAAGCTTGAATACATTTGCCAATACGAGATGGTGGAGGGTATTGAGCTTGATCGGGAAAAAATTATAAGGAATCCGGGATTGCGTTCCGTCGCAAAGTTGTTTCTTAATTTCTTCTGGTTAAGTTTGGTCAACGTAATAATTTACCGCAAACAGAAATTGTATGCACGCGACAAATGTAGTAATTGCAGCATACATCACTGCTCAGGCACGATTGAAACTGTACGATCACTTCTGACAGTTAGATCGTCGTGTTTTGTATTGCGACACAGACTCGTGTATTTATGCCACTCGCGCTACTGCTGATGAGTACACCCTACCTGCAGGTTCATTTTTAGGCGATTTGACCGATGAGTTGGAAAAGGATTATAGGGAAGGCAGCTATATATGCTCCTTCGTTTCAAGTGGATCGAAATTTTATGCCTATATAGCTTGTGCAGTAAATGGTATCGAGTCGGTTGTAGGTAAAGCTGGAGGTATCACCCTGAATTTCGACAACTCACAGCTAATCAATTTCGTCTCAGTTCGTGAACTTGTAGTCTCCGAAAATGAACCTTTTCGAATGAGCTCTCGCTTTTTGAACCACACGATTCCATCAGATAGTAACGCGCAATGAGAAAAAAATCTGCCAAGTATCAAACATGAAAAGACGTAGGATAGAGAATTATGATTCTTTACCCTACGGATACAAATCCGAGTGAATATAAAGTAACTGATTCGAAGAAATTATTCATTTTTTTATTTATTCAGCGTTCAACACTCTGGTTCATATGTTTAGAGTTGGAGAAGGTAAGAATGAATTAAATTCACTGATAAAAAACATCATTTCAATTCTATTTGTTATTTCACAGATTATTCGACGAGGAGTTTGCGAGCTGCTAATAATACTAGCATCACTCAATACTCTCCCAGCCTGGACCAGATCGATGATGCTATTCGAGACGGAATTGATGTCGGTCAGATTTCCAGAGGTCCCATTTCACCGGTTTCTTCATCAACTCAGAGAATGAGGTCTGGAAGACGGGCTAATAAAAGACCACATCCTTACAATCGAGATGTGGAACATCCTCAGACCTCGACAAAAAACACTCCCAACATACTTCCTCACATCCCTCTTAGACCAAGCTTTCACGATACCTTACCTCTTCTAGCACAGCCACCCACAAGATTTTTCCTTTCTTCACTACCACCACCACCCGCTCACACTCCCAGACCTCATTCGTCAAATAACGAAGAGCCACAAACTTCAACTTCTCGAGGTTTTATTCCCGGACGTAATGCCGTCCCAATATTAACCGGGTTTGATAACTTCGAAGATCAACCACCATCCTACGAATCTCTTTTTCCCTAGAATCTCGAAATAAGAGACATTCATTTTTACCAAGGTATGGCTCATTTACGTAATTTTTTCATCCAACTGACAAATTCATCTCCTTTTAATCGTTCATTTAGGAGAGATTGTATAAAAAAATCAAAGGGAGGTGCACATTTTATTGAAGTGAAGTGAAAAAAAGTTACGTCATTGATCCACCCATGCTTCTTCCACAACAAAACGAAAAAATGTGAATATTATATTATAAAATTTACAACTATTTTCAACCAGTTTGTAAATATTTTAGTAACTTTAGTAACAACCGTTTTATACCTCTGTATGTTGTGTATGTGTTCCACTCATCTACCGCCCTCGTTATATTAGAAATTTCAAAAGATTTCGAATTTTGCATAATAAATTAGATTATACGTTATTTCTTGATTATATTTTTATTACGTCTTCTAATTATTAAGTAAAATCATCAAAATAGAAACATATAGGCTAATTATTCCTTTTCATCTTCAATTTCAACCAATTACGAAGCGATAACTTCAGCTTCAATTTATTACGTCATCCACTCATCTCAAAAGTTCATCAACCCTCCATTTCCCGGAAATTCCATCGATCATCTCTTATCTTCCATTCATGGACTCCAAGTAATCAAACACAAGGATGCTTATATAAATAGCCGAGGAGTGGGAGTAGGCGCCAGACGTCAACAAGATGTATGTAATCAAACAGAATTTTACTTAGCGGAAGAGATTTTACAGACTTCAAGAGAATTTTAAAGAATTCCATGAAATTATATAGAATTCAATAATATTTTGTAGGGTTCACTTATAGCATCTTACGGAATTAGGTGAGCCAACGCGTAAAATAACATGAGAGTAAAGTCAGACTGAAACATTTCACGCAATCAGCACTAGCTGAGCATCACATCGAGACAGGACATAGGATTTTATTTGACAAAATAACCGTCATCGCAAAAACATACAATATTTTTCCAAGAAAACA
>JAUMHM010085314.1:0-11705 GCA_032362435.1 Melikaiella ostensackeni | reverse complement strand
AAAGAAACAAATATCTCTTTCTGCCTACAAATGTACCTAATGTGCATTTATTTATATCACTTGTTAATAACATTAACAAAAAATATCAGATGACAAAAATGCATAAGTAAACATCACAGTCAATATAATTTAACAATTGTTGAAAAAATTATTTCTTTTTTTATGAATTCGCTTACAGTGCACTCTTTTGTACAATTTATTTGTAAAGTTAACAAATAATTCCGGGTAACAAATTTTTGCATCCATGTATCATCTTATCAATAAAAATCAACCAGCTAAAGCAGAAATATACTTTGAAAACGAGATATCCATAATGTTAAGAATTTGTTAATGTAATGTGTTTATAACAATCAACAGTCATATGTCAACAATTTTTTATAAACTTCTACGCATTAAATCTCAATGAAAAATTGTTATCATTAACAAAATTGTACAAGAAACTATAGTATACACTATACATCAAATTATACGAATGAGTGACCCTTTTTTGTAGTACATAAAGTTAGAATCATCTCGTTACATTAGTGAAGTCGGTAGCGTGCTTAGTTTATAATTTAGCGATTAGGGTTCAGTTCTCGGTGTATGCGAATTTTCTGCGATATTATGTGAGTTATGAAATATTTGAAATTATCTATACGATTAATAATTAGAATTAGGAAAGTTACAGGTATTTTTATTTTATTTGCTAAAAACATTTTCCATTTAGTTAGCCCTAAAGTTCGTCTTATACGTGTGCTAATTAAATTCAATGAGGAAAATTTCAAATAATTTCTCTTTAAATTAACTTTTTTTATGGAATTTGGCCAAGAATTTTTATAACTAGGTTCTGCAAAAAACACAACGTTATTTAGTTGTTTATTTGTACCGCAAATAAAAATTGTTTAATTATTCAGTTGTTATGACTTATGAGAGTTTAATATAATTATGTGAATCTCTAGTACAATCATGTGAAACTTTATACAATCTGTTATAAAGTTTCATGTATTTTTTCCAAAATTTAGTGTTTGTTGTACGAAAAAATAGATTAACGTACGTTAATCCCCAAACTGAAACGCAGTACACATGATAAAAATTATTGAAACACAGTTATGAAACAATAAAATCTTTGATCTCTGATAGTGTAAAGGAATAGTAAAAAAATTACAAGTTTGTTCGACCAAAATCAATTAGTGAAAATATTTACAAATTCTTCAGCGATAGAGAGGTGGAGGTGACGACCGTAGCCTAATTACAAGTTTCACAATATTGTCTTGTTATTATTTCCATAAAGTTGACAATGTTGCACAATCGCGTTCTTGTTCAAAATTTTTCCTTTTTTCACATTTTCCAGTTCTGTAACCTTCTTTCAATTAATGCATACTGCCATAAATAAATTCATATATTATGTAATATATTTTCACTAAGCAATTAGTATTTTTTTACTATCGAATTAGTAAATATCTCAAATAATCGAATTACTAAATTTCTACTTATTTTTAGGGGCTCACTTTTCTCTAATTGAATAAGTAGAATTTCACTAATCTAGACGTGGAGAGCGGATTTTCGAATATTAAGTATTTACTTATTGAGAAAGTTTTAAAGAAAGTTGCTTCTTATCTTATAAGAAAATCAGCATTTGTTAATTAATATTTCCATAATTAATCATCTGATTAATTGCATTTTATATGACTTCTGTTTATTTGCTGGGGTAGCAAAACACTCTAATATGAAACCGAAATCTCATGCGACTGTATTTTATTTACAGTTAAGCTGTTTATTATCATGAAACGCAGGAATTTTAATACTCATTGTTTCAACACATGTTTGACTTACAATAGAGAAGGAAAACAATAATAACTGATGTTATTGTGAACAATGTCTGACTCTTTTCTGTTTTTACGCAATCCCAATGCTAAATTTGCGTGTATGCATCTCAGAATAAACATTTATCATCATCGCATTTCGAACCGAACCTTAACGCAAAGGAAGCAAAGTCTATGACTTAATGCCTTTGTTTAGTAAATTGGGAAAAAAATTAAACAAAATCGAACAAAGTCATCTTATTCAACTGAAATTGCACAAAAAGCTCTTAGAGAGAAAAGTTTGTTTCCGAAAATCAGTGTAAAACATAACCCGCGGTGCACACTGCACTCGTTATTGATTGATTTGTACAACCTTGATATATATTTTTTAAGACACAATGAGAAATCATTCTACATCATCAAATCCTAGCCTTTTCACGATATGGCCATGAAACTTTCTGCAAATGTCATTTTCAAGGTTAAAACTTAAAAAAACTTTTACAAAATTGAAAAAAACGTTTTTTCGCAATGACTTTGGTATATTCATGGCCATATGCGTAACCAACGCTTAAAAATACATTGATATATAAGGTTTCAAAAATACAAAATATTTATCAACCTGTATTTTAAAAATTCCCAATCTCTACCGAATTCTTGAGTTTGATAACCACAAAATTTTTCTAATTTCTGTGTGGGAGTTCTGTGGATCCTTCCGGCATGCCGATATCGGTGATCCCATAGGGATACCAAAAGTGTGCCTATACACTATTAGGAAAGATTTAAAAATTCAGTCATTTAAAATGTACGTTTTGGAAGTTTTTTCCATTCACGTACATTAAACTTAAAGTACAAATTTTACATTATTTTTCATGAATACCTTTATCGATGGATATGGATTCCTATATAAAATCGTATGGGCAAATTGGGACACGAAATCGGATGGAAACCTATGTGGGAACCCATATGAGAACATGCGTGGGAACATACGTGGGAATCTATATGGGATCCTATATCATAATCTGTGCGTGGAAACCAAGGAATTTGTCTACATGAAATCCCACATAGGATTCTAATTTTTTTAAATGAAATCTGTTCTCAAAATATTACTTTTATACTGGACAACGTTGAAGGTCCAGAAAAACTACTGCGCAGCTGTAGCTGTTATAGGAAATTACTGCGCTATATAGGTTTCTATGTAGGTTCCCACATAGGTTCTCATATGAGTTCCCACATAAGTTCCTATCCCATTTCGTGTCTCAATTTGCCCATATGATTTTATATATGAATCCATGTGGGTTCCCGTATAGGTTTCTATATAGGGCCCCATGTGGGATTTTCAGGACGACAATTATCGGTGTTCCTATCAATCTGCGGCTAGTGGTACGAATAGCCACTACTAATTTGCTATCAATTAAACAAAAATGGTAATTTTAATATAAAAAAATCGATGTCTCGAAAATTTATCAAGATATCGGTTTGAAAGTATAAGATGCGTTTTCCTCGCAAAAAATGTTATCGGAATCCTCCATCACCAAATTGTGTGAATTAAAAATAAAGTCAATCATTTTAACATCACAAAATCGATATCTCGAAAACTATTTGAGGTATCGATTTGACAATTTCGGATTCGTTTTTCTAGCAAAAAATCTTATGGGAAACCGTCTGAAAGCCTTATCACTATACATATTGTAATTTCTCGCAAAATTTGGTAGCAATTTTCTCAATTTTTGGGTATAGTCAATCCAAATTTTTAGACGAAGTTATTATTTGCTTACGATTAGTGAATGAACACTTTTTCATGCTTACAAAATGCTTTTTAAAAACCGATGCTCGCAAAAATAGTGAGAAAGTTCTATCGGATACAACAATTTCGTTTCTAAAGAGTGATAATTCAACGAATTTACAGTTTCCGGTTATGGAAATCCTGGCTTTTCTGTAGGTGTTACAAGGATGATTTATGGCCCATTTGAATGATTAGATGTTTCTGAAACATGGAAAAATACACAAAAGACTATACTAGACATAATCTTTTTTCAGTTGTGCCATTCTAAAGTTACAATTTTCCTTGTCCTTTCCCATGTAATATCAAATTTAAAAAAAAGCAAATTTCAATTTTGGAATTTGAAGTATTAAAAAATTGTGATATTCAAATGATTTCATGAAATGAATAAAAACCTCAATGAATATGACGTGCGATGACTTTTTGATTTGATATATTTTTGTGAAACATATTATTTGAGGAAGTTTTCTAATGTTTTTACAGTTTTACGTTTTATCTACGTTGTAAATTTTATATTTCTTATTTTCGGTATTTATTATCTTCAATATGTTTATTGTCAATCGATATGGAAGGAGAAAGTAATTGGGCTAGAAAAGAAAATACTAGATATGAAGTGTCTAGGCTCACCGAAAATATTATTAGCTGCGCTCACCGAATTTCGTTGACTCGATGCTTCATATTATTTTATGAAATTTAGGAATGCTGTACGAAAAATCAGATTAACGTACATGAAACTCCAAACTGAAACGTAGCACATATATTAAAAATTGAACACACAGTTGTGAAACAATATAAGCTTGGGTCTGTTATGATCTAAAGGAATAGTAAAAAATCACAAGTTTATTTGACTTAAGTCAACTAGTGAAAATCTTGACTAATTCTTTAGTGATTTCGGTTACACCACACATCAAAGGAATTATTTTCCACGTGAAAAAATAAGCTTAAGCAAATCAAGTGTGTACTATAAATAATGGTTGTTTTTTCATTTTGATTGAAGCAATATAGAGATGGAGGTGACAACCGTAACCTGTTTAAAAGTTTCACAATATTGTCACATTATTTTTATTATTCTTAGAAAAGACTCACTCATTTTCAATGCACATATTGGAAGTTTTCCTTATTTACGTATCCATTAAATTGAAAGAATTTCACTTTAATTTTCATGTACGTGTGTAATAAAATTTGTAACTGTGTTATATACGTACAAAATACAACCAAAGAAATGAATGTAAATTACTTCAGATTCAATGTATGTGATTGGAAAAAACTTTCAATAAGTATACATTAAACGTAATTGAATTTTCAAGTCTTTTCCATCAGTGTGTAGATATATAGGGCATAGTATCTTCCATTATGCATATAGTACACATTTTTTAGATATTTTTCCAGAAGCGATAGCAACCCACACCCCTGAGGTATATTTCCGATTTTTTTAACTTTGTCTATAAAATCGAAACTGTTCTTCATGAATGATTTTGTTATTCCCGAAACTTTAGTTATCGGTATACTCAAAAATCTAGATAATGTATGAAGTGGTAATCCAATGAAGGAGCTAACTGGTCTTAACGAAATTCCAGCTTTGTTCATCTTTGGAAGCCCACGTAATCACTAAGCTTATGCATTATAATTTTTTAGGTATTTTCCTACCTCTTAAACAACATTTTTATATTTGATATTCTCGTTAATCAATGCATTAAGCTCCCTCCAAACTTTCTTAGTAATATTTTATTTACCCATCAGTGTATGTGTGGATATTGCCTGACAGCCCAGCGTAGCTTTCCTATATAATGTAAAATTAATAATGTTGTATTATACATATCAATAATTTACCATATATTTGAGGAAGACTTTCCCAAGCGGTAAAGTTAGGCATAGTGCGAAAAATTGTGTATAATTTTGTCCACTATGTATAATTTTTCCGCCTAGGTTGTTTTACATATTTTCTAGACACAGTTTTTCTACACGTGTCTGTCCTAAGAACCTTAACTGATTGCGCATTCAATGTTTGAATTTATATTGTCTTTTTCAAAACCAACGAAATGTAAATTTAAGATCGATGTTTTCCATATGTTCATTGTATCACTACAGACTTATCATGTAAAACGAAACAGTTGCGTAATACTACGCTAGAAAAAGGTATATAATTATCTATAGAACGAAAAAAACTTGAAATCTCTCAAGGTTTATTCAATCCAATCACAAAATAAAATAGTTTGTTTCAAATACATGAAAACAGGTTTAAGTATTTGTTTAATGTCTTCACGAAAATATTTTACGCGAAGTTGACTCACCTGCTCATAAATACAATGTCAACAAAGCAATAAACTCAGTAGTACGTGAATTGTTTTTTATAAAATAGAAGTAGGTAATACTTTTACATACGCTTTTTTTATCTCTTATTTAAAATTTCAAATCATACAATCTGATGTTTTTAACACAAAAAAGAACAGTATTCTTATCACTTGAATTCAGCGCAATATGCACTCCATATGGGCCAATAAGCTTAGCGGAGAGTCGACAACAATAAAAATAACATAATTGCAAGTTTGTTTCGACCATCGATTTTTCAGAGAGGGATATAAATAATTCACCATATATTTAAGAAAGACTTTGTTTTACATAGTTTGTAGACATAAATTTTCTACACGTGTCTTCTATAAAGTTTTTAACTGATCGCGTATTCAATAATTGAATTTGTTTGACTTTTCCAAGACCAACGAAATATAAAGTTGAGATCGACGTTTTCCATATGTCCATTCCATTACAGTAGACTTATCGTGCCAAGAAATATAATTCCTTGATAGTACGCTAGAAAAATGGTATATATATATATAGAACGGAAAAACATGAAATCTTGCAATTCTAAACCTATTGATCAGCAAAATATTTGGTTGAACCAACCAACAGTTTTAATTGATTTCAGCAAATATAAATAGTTTGGTGGATTCGAGAAAAAATGCGGTTAAACCAACAAAGTATTTGATTCAATCAGCCTAACTTTCGTTTACTCAACCAAATTCTTGCTTGAAATCAACCAAACGATTTTATTGAATGAACGAGTGCATAATTTTAGGAAAAAACTACAATTTTATTTTTTCTAAGCATAACTTCATATATTCAATTCTACCATTTCAAGAAGTAAAATAAATTCGATAGATTTTGAAAAATTGTAAAATGTAAATCTACTTTGCGGGTTGACGGAAGTGTAAATTCTGCCCTGTATGTCGAAATTTTAATATGTTAAAAAATCAAACAAATTTGGTTTATAACTTACCTCGCGCATCATCTGAACGCTACAAAAATGGTATATAATATATAGAAAGAAAAAACTTGAATATCTCTTAAAATCTCATTTACTCTACAAAAAACAGTCAAAATAGGCATTTAATAGACGATATGATTTCCATTTTTATTCTGTTGCTGACAGTAATATATACTATGCATGCAGGGACAACTGCTGTGGGAAAAAATATGGAACTGCAATACGTAAAAACCGACAACGATTTCGGTATCTTCGCCAAACAAGTATAATGCAAATGAAAATCCGGAAATGAATTGATTCAATATATATGGTATAAAAATATAGAAAATTGTTTAACCATAAACAAGGATTAACTTTTATGACAGTTATAGGCAACCGTTTTACTGCCTCAAGACGTAAAAATTCGACTTAAGACATGAAATAAAGTCTGGCTCCGTCTTAAAAATGAGACATCAAAATATGTCTTAACTTCGTCTCCAATACTTCTTGATTGGGTGCAATTTAAGTCGGAACCAAATCGAAGAATTTTTACACAGGTTCTTACGGTTTAGGAGATCCTTATAGAAAATTACAATTTTCTATAAGCATTTTCACTCGAGGTACTATAAAATAATTATTTCTTGGTCTCTAGTTGTTGATTGTTTGCAATGTTTTTATCCAACCTTGTGATAATTGAGCTAAAAAGTGGAAAAAGATTAAACAGCAAAAAAATGAAAATAATTGATTTATTTATAGTTCATATTTCCTTATGTATAATAGTTCTGTTTGTTTAGATTCTAAAATGGGCTTAGTTGCGATAACAAACCTATTATTTTCTCCGTGTCATTTTGTAAATGGGTGGAGGGGGGGGGGGGGAGGTCGTAACATTTTGGAACCATTTTAGAATTCAGCAATATGTACTTAATAGGCCAATAAACATAGCGGAAAGTCGACAAAAATAAAAATATCGTGATCGCAAGTTTCTTTACCGTTCATTTTTTAGAAAAAGGTATAAATCATTCACCATATGTTTAAGGAAGAGTTTATTTTGTATATTTTCTAGACGCAATTTTTCTGCATATGCTAGCCATAAATTTCCTAACTGATTGCGTTTTTAATGTTTGTATTTATATTGTCTTTTTCAAGACCAACGAATATAAGGTTAAGTTCAATGTTTTCCATATATGTCCATTTTATCACGGCAGACTTATCATGCCATCAAATAGTTACTTGATAGTACGCTAGAAAAATGGTATATATAGAACGAAAAAACGTAAAATCTCTCTTGAAGTTTCTCAAAGCCTTAAAGTCTTGAAGTCTGTCTTAAAATCGAAATAAGACATTCAAAAAGCGATATGATTACCTTTGCATTTGTTCTATTCTTGGCAATAACATGCACTATGTATGCAATGACAACTGCAAGTGGAAAAACATGGAAGACAAAGCATGATGCTGATAGTAAGTTAAAAACCAAATTTGTTTTATTTTTTAACATATTAAATTTCTTTCCACATTGCAGGCATTAAAGCTACGTCAAACCCCAAAGCAGATTCACATTTAACAATTTTCTAAATTTTACAAAACTCATTTTACGTTTTGAAACGGTGGAATCAAATTTAAAGTTTTATGAAAATTTTCCTATGTTGACCACTGCTCTAGTCAACTTCGTACAACCAACGCTTTGCGCTCGCGCTTCTCAATCTGTTTCGCCTCCTTCCGATGCTACACTGAAACCTCAAAACCTCCATATGCTGTTTTTTCAGAGCCGATTTTTTCTTCCAAAACCATTTCCACCTTTACACCTTCCCTTGCCCTATATCATCGCAAAACCCACTACCTTTTTCTCACCCGCCAGTATCCATAACCACCTCACAATCTTATTAATCCCCAAGTATCCACCGCTGCTACATCTGACCGCCCGTTCGCTACCAAACACGTACCGAAAGTCCTCCGCGTATATTGTATCAACAAATAATTAAATTAAATTAATTATTTTATATACATTGGCATTTTTAATTAATGGCTATTCACTATAATTTGCATTATCTGTACTGTGGTGGGAGGTCTCCCCTATATATTTTCTTGAAGAATAAGAAATAATTATATTGGTAATTATTTTCATCTGATTTTACTTTTCTTTGTAGCCAAGTGTCCTGGTGCACAGTACACAGTGATCCCACGTGGTTGTTTCGGATATTCAACATCAGTCCCTTGCGACGATTTCGTGTGCAAATATTGAAATCTACAATTGGACAGTACAAGTTTTAAATATATATTGAATAAGTCAATGTCAGATGTACTGTAATAAAAGTTGCTTTGAAAAAATATAGTCATAACTGTTTTATAAAATTATGCAACGACCCTCCCCCATCCTGTTAGTTATGGACAATATTCTGGCTTTGCTGTAACGATTACAGAGATGTTTTATGGCACATCTGAAAGATTAGATGTTTTTGAAGCGCGGAAAATTACATTTAAAAAAACTATAATGAACGTCAATTTCTTTTCAGTTGTCCACTTCTGAAATTACACTTTTGCTTGCCCTCTTCCGGAGAACTTGGCAAAAACCAATAATGAAGTGTCGAGTCATGGAAGGGCAAGGGCAGCTCTGTTGTAATTTAAAAAGAGGTCAACTAAGGGTACATTAACATAGAAAAGTGCAAGCAATTGCTGCTGCACGCTTCTATTAATCTATAAGATGTTGAAAATAATATAAAATTGAAGATAAAATCAAATATTTTACTCTCATATTAACCTCAGATTAAATAAAACATGACCTAGTAACATATACACGTGCAGTAAAATTGTATACGACCTTTGCATATCCAATATTTTTCTTTCATATCATACAAACTTGATGTCTCGCTGAATTTGTCGAACAGTTTAGTTACAAATCCTTTAGTGTTTAGATCTCCGTGAAACCTTTCTACAACTGCGATCGAAAAGTCTAATTGTATTTTTAGTTACCTGAATCAAAATGTTAGTCAGTTATTCTGTCGCTTCGATTATCATCCTCATTTTCATACAGATCATATGGCTAAGTGATAAAAATCGAAAAGAAAATTCTAATTGGTGAAAGGAACTACTAACGTAGATAACCAAAGATTCCAAGTCAAGAAAAGTAATATTCGTGACAGGTTATGACCAGATATTCCAAAATGCAGAAATTGTCATCATTATAGAAAAAATTAAGCATAAATTTTGTTGCAGGTAATTTTATGCTTTTACCCGTACATATGGGTAAAAGTTAAACATTACTCTGAGTTAGGTCTAAGTGTGATAACATATAGAGCTGTCATTTTCAAAATAAATTTGACAGCTTTTTGAAATCGTCACAGCCGTTTTTAAAATTACAAGCCTATCTATTCCATAATTCTCATCGATGAAGTGAAGTTAGCTAACGGTGTTGTGAAACAACCAAATCGGATTTTAATTTCATAGAGACGGTCATGGCAACTATTAAGAGCTGTCAAACGACCCTGGAGGTAAACATTGAAAATTTCTCTCAAAACGTGGGTAAGATTTGAATAATTACCCGATATGATAGGGTAAAGGCTAGCCCCCCGTAGGGTAATTTTTGTTGCAAGTAATCTTTACTCCAAAATCCTAGATCATCAAAAACAATATTCATACTCTTCCCAAATACAACAACAATACTCATACTCTTCCAATACTCATCCTCTTCACAAATTCTACATATGAGTCTCATTTATCTGGTCCAATGAAATTGTTGACAATAAATAGCCGCCCAAAGTTGTTACTAGTACATCTAACGGAGAAAAGCATCTTCGCTTACAGAAATATATTTCGAGATTTTTGGAACCAGATGTTTTGGATGTCGCTGTTCTTTAAATTGTTCAAGGAAATATTCCTAAACGTGGAAGATTGAAGAGCAATCTAAAAACTGTATTTGTATATCATTTCAAGCCATTCACTGGAATTTATGATAAATATAATTATAATGTTCTCTGCTGCATCGCAACTGTTTCACAACAAGCTGCATGACTTAAATCAACACGAAATAAGCATAGGCTTGGTTAATGACCCAACGTTTGTCAATATTTATCGAAATATCTCTGGACATCCAATTAGGATTACACTACTCACTGCAAATATCATAAGTGCTTTGTCAAGAAAGATGAACTTAAAGCCAATTTTTGAACCGTCCAAGGATGAACAGGCTCGTGCAGGTCGTTGCATAAAGACAAAATGTTCAGAACATTTGCGTAGAATCGTATACACTGAACTGAAATTTGTCGGAAATTATGCCTATTTCTTCGTCTACTGTAGTAGACCGGTATATGCAACCATTTGGTTTTGGGATACAGGCGCCTATTTTGCTACAGTGCCTATGATGCCTGATGATACTTTGACAATCATACTGCCTCTAAAAACTTTTTATACGCTTTTGGTCACTGTAATGTTGATTAGCGCGACTTGGGCTATGTTGATCTTCATGAAGTTTGACAATCGAGCTTAAAACCCCTTCGTTATGTTCCAGTCGGTTTTGGGATTCACTGTTCACAATGAACAACAGAAGTTGGCAGAAAGGATAGTTTTCTGTAGAATAATAATCACGCAGATTATCTTTTCTGGATATAACCATGGGACAAAACATTGAGGGTCTCGAAAAATCAAGCCTAGCACCAATGATTAATAAACTTATAGTAGAAGTTGTAAGAAGTGATCAATTTACAATTTTCATAATTATATTAAACATTTCGATCACGGATACGGACCGAAATTAATTAAATGAAATACTTTTCATTTATAAACAATAATCATGAAAAAATTTCAACAATAAACAGTAATAATAATAAAAAATTTTGTTATCAAAAATAATTAGCAATTTCCAACAATCGATCAATTTTGACACTGGAATTAAACTTTAATCAATTTATAA
>JAUMHM010085313.1:0-11705 GCA_032362435.1 Melikaiella ostensackeni | reverse complement strand
CCTTCCAGCCCAGTCAGTAACGAAGCCAGCGAAGGCGCGCTGCCCTGCAGGGGGACGTTAGGGTGTGAGAATGAAGCCGTAGTGTGTCCGGCAATGAGTTCACATTGTCCTCATAAAAGCCGGAATGCCCTCACACTTAGCCCTGAGGAGATATGAGGGTTATCACCCCCAGGACGGTGGACTCGCCTGCGATCGGGCCAGGATCCGTAAAGTGCGGGGATTAAAATAACCATGGCTTCCAAAAATAAAAAATGTTGAAAAAAACGCACAGTTTTGTAAACAATCAGGGTCGATTTTGTTACTTTTGTACGAAATACGAAATCCCAAAATATCGGAAGAACATTACTGAAAAAATTTTGGAAATGTATGCGAAATAATTTAACATTGAGTTTCCAAAACGAGATGAAAGCGGGACTCCTCACATTATATGCTCCGCTTGTCATTCAATGTTGTACAAATGCGAAGATAGTGGAAACAATGAAAGCTTGAAGTTTACTTCACCAGCAATCTGGAAAAAACCGCAGAATGAAAGGGATTCCTACTTCTGCATGAACGGTGCGAAGGAATGAGAAATGTTCGAAAGAATCAGTTACTTATAATACAGTCTCTTTGGTAATACAACCACAAACGAAAAGAACTGTAGACATTTTAGTAAATGCTGGCACCTCTCATTTCCATACTAAAAAAACGAAAGCAGTGCAAGAACATGAGAAATGAACAAACAATAGTGAAGATTCCGATACTGAATGTGAAACAGCCGACAACGACTACACTACATATGACACGAAAACGAGACTTTCAGAGACGTGGACCCAAAAAGAATTAAATGACTTAATTCGAGAGTTAGGATTACCTAAAGATGGCGCTGAACACCTTGCTTCAACTTTAAAAAAACGGAAATTTAGCAAAAGGAACGAAATCAAGTGTTTATCGAAACAGAGGCCAGCATTTTCAAAAATACTTTCATATTGATCAAGAACTGTCTCTAGTCCATTGCACGGATGTTAGTGCACTTATAGATGAATCAAAACCGGAAGTTCACAAAGATGGAGAGTGGAGGTCATTCATAGACTCTTATGAACGAAGCCTGAAGGCCGGCTTATTGCACAACAGAAACGCATATGCATCGATACCAATAGCTTATTCAACAAAACTTAGAGAAGTTTACAGTAATATAAAAATCATCTTGGAAAGAATCAAGCACGAACAACATTAATGGCAAATTTGTGGAGATTTCAAGATTCTCTCAATGCTCCTGAGGGCAGCAATCACGAAATACGAAGTATCCTCGTTTCTTGTGCTCATGTGACGGCCGGGATCGTGATAATCATTACAAAAAAAAGTTTGGTCAAAAAGAATATCGCTGGAAAGAGGTTCCAGAAATGTCATCAATGACCCATTAGTGGAGCCATCGAAAGTGCTCCTTCCACCTCTTCATATTAAGTTGGGTCTCATGAAACAATTCTTGAAAGCACAAGATAAAGAAGGACAATGTTTTCAGTATATAATGTCGCAGTTTCCCCAATTGTTGAAAGGAGGAATATTCAATGGACCTAAAATTCGACAGCTATTAAAAGACGACGTTTTTATTACTGAAATGACTTTAACTGAGGAAAGAGCATGGCTCAATTTCAAAAATGATGTTGAACAATTTCTGAAAAACGTTAAAAATCCAGAGTGAAAAAAAAGATTCCGAGAATGGTCAAAAGTTTCGAAAAATTGAAGTGTTCGATGAGTTTGAAGCTCCATTTCATGGATTCTCATGTTAAATACTTCCCTGAAAATTTTTGGGATTACAGTAAAGAACAGGGTGAAAGGTTCCATTGAGATATTAAAGTGATGGAACTGCCCTTTCATACAGCCATGAAAGACCAACACCAATTTGACTTACGTATCGGATTCAATGCCTGGAAGTACATTAATAATTCAATTTGGTCCTGGAAAGTCACGCTCAGGCAATTTTGTTTTGAGCTCATGTTTCAAATATTTCAGTAATATCACTGATATAAATCCATTTTTGAATTCAGCGGCTTGAAATTCATAATAAAATGAGGTTTTTCCATTACATATACAAAAGTGAGTTTTTATGAGGTTACGTTGAAAACTAATCGTGAAAGGTGCTATTTTGACCTCAGATTCGGATTCAGCGACTCAAAATACATAGGAATACATGTGTCTCGTTAAATGTTCTTGACCTTTTTTTTGTGTGGCTGTGTTATTATGTAATCAAGTTTAAGAATATAAAGATAAAGTAAATATAAAAAGATGAAATAGATATCCCAGATAAAATAAATATCTAGATTATCAAATGAATAAATGTCCCAGATTCACATTATATAAAGATGCACACGAAAATTGTATCTATAAATTCAAGATAATACATCTAGTCAATACGAATCTTCTGAACTTCTACCAAAGTATCTAATAACGTCTTTGGTTTTATATATGTGCGCAGTATTTGTAGGGAAATTATTCTAAATCTTTAAACTTTGTGAATTTGTGAAAACTTTTCCAGGCATTGGATATTACATTCTAAAAATGCTTAATACTTATGTGAGCAAATAGATTGAAATTTCACTAATGAAAACTAAGTTTTCCTTTTATCGGAAGAATCAGTGATTTGGAACAGAATTTCCAGAAATATATTTTAACGAAGAAGTTCACTTTGATAAACTCAACAGAGTTCACCCGATTTCATTTGAATACAATTGAATTAGTGAGATAACTTAACAAGTTGCGGTCTCTAGGGGGTAAGGGCCATGGTCGTTTTCCGACTAAACGTTTATTTTCTCGAAACTGGAAGACTTTTTCCAATCAAACTTGTTTCGTATCAATTCAGCAATATTCCAGCTCGCTCGGATATGTAGGTACTTTTGTTTTTTCTTTGAATTGCATTTTCAATTCAAAGGGTCAATCAATGTGTCTTGTTGCAACGAACAACTTTTCAAGTCACAGTAGTGCTATATTTCAAATATTAATTGCGTTTTACGTATAAAAACAAAGTGATTTTTTTTTAAATTTCATAAATCGCTAATGATAGATCATGAAAGGTCATGAAAGGTTCCTCAATAGATCATTCGAATCAACTCGAAAACGCGAATAATTACATCAAATACAGTACTATTATATTTCCCATATCAGAAAAGTTCTCCTCATGTAACCAGGGTAAATAATTTTGTTTAAAAATTCAAAACCGGTAGTGGCATGTCATGAAAACTCATGAAAGCTTCTTTAATGGTTCAATTGATGCGCCTCAAAGACCCAAAGAAATACATCATATAGAGTATTGTATTCCTAATGTTCAAAAAGTTTTTCTAATGTACACAAGATAAACGATATATTTTTAAATTCATAAATCGGTATTGCTAGATCATAAGAGGCCATGGAAGGTTCACAGTGCTCCTCAAGGATCGATAGGTTCGATTAAAATGGATCCAAAAACTGTTTGGATAGATTTTCACATGCCTATCCATAATTGACAAAACCACTTACAGTGAAATCGCAGCTGATCCCCTTCTCAAAATAATTCAAAATTACGTTTTGCGATGCTTACTGCGAGTATATCATAATATACTTTGCACCGGATGGTAATTATATACATATATAATATACGATGTCTACATGGGAACGAATATGTTATATGGAATTTTTATTAATAAAACACTTTCAGCATGCCCCAGGACCAACGACGCGGACGTAGTCGTAGAATGGCCCCATTTTTGTTTATTTTTCACCTTTTTCAATTTTTTTGTTTTTTCCCATTTTTAATTTATTCAAGTATTTGAAAATTTATTTCTACTTGATATCCTTTATACCTTTATCAAGATGTGCTGCGATGAGAGTTCTACCACTACCTGGTTGAGCCTTAATGCATATCAAGAGTCTTCAAGAACGTTTATTTTATACCGCTCCCAGAATTTCAAAAATTCGCGGTGAATTGCTTCCTCTGACCATGAGCCTAGCCCTTTGTTATCTGAAAATCGTAGAGAATCCATTAGATGTGTTAGGAGGACATGAATTTTTAATGTCTCCGAAATTTCAAGGCTTTTGAAAGCATTTTGTAATTCAGTCAAATGAGACTCCATGTCTTCACGAACATTTCTGGAAGAGAAAGAGCATCTAACCACTTTGTCCATGGCCTCAAAACAGTTAAAAAAGGTACTAAGCGCAAAGTTCCAATGTTTTTATGAATTTCTGGATCTATAAGTTTATCCGACTCCTTTAAAAGTTCTCGACATGCGTTTCCCTAAAAAATTCCTTCATTATAGTTTTTCTGGGATAACTTTCACTTTTTTGGCCACATTAATACCTTTCCTCTACCCACAAGGGGAACTGTACCATCCCGGAATAAATGATTCACAAATCCTTGTGAAAGGTACAACTCAGGAATGAGGCATTTTTGAAGAATATAAATGCCATCATCTTTATTGAAAAGCGGAGGATTTATTGTACTGTGATACTGGTTAGTACACTACTTATTTTTTCCTGTGCAACGAAATTTCTCGTAATCTCTTTTTACGTTTCCGTACGGTTTCAATTGCATAGCCTGTTCAGAACTTGTTACAATACTACTATGAACTGCATCTGCTACCCCATTATTAGATGAGTCCAGACGATTTATCATATCTGCTAGTATAACAAAACCGTAGGGACAGGGGTACGTTTATGTGGCAGTTTATTGGCCATTTAACGTAAGTAAAAGTTTTAAATCTGACACAAATTTGAACTAATTATTGTTAAGATTATTCAGATTAAATAATAGCTCAATGTGTGTATGAGTTTCCTTTATTTGTGGCACAATGCTCAACATTATCAATCTGCTCACACTAGTCAACTAACTTTTTTTGCCAACATTTCCACCCTCAGAATATAATATTCCTCTCTTAGTTGGTACATCAAAATCTTCTTGTACATCCGAATCAACACCAATGCCATTATCCAATTCAGATAAACAGTCTTCAGGAAATATAGACATGGATATTTTGAAAAAGCCTTGGCCACCATCAGCCATAACTTTAATAAGGACATTTCTAAAAATATTCAGTTCCTTTAACAAAGCTTCAATGACTTCTTCAGCATCTGCCCAAACAACAGGCCTTTCTTTTTTTACGACTACACCTTCATCATGATATGCAGATTCATATGGTATATACCATGTTATATATACTTTCGTATGTTCTTGATTTCTCCGAAATATGCACCCTATAATACGTTGGTACAGATTTTTCCCCAAGATTGCATCTAAAAAAATTGGCTAGTTGCTTCATGTGATTAGCTGATGCATAAGAATTGATTTGGAAATTATCCAAATTTTCCACTAAAAAGGCAGGGTTTTCTTCTTTCTGCGACTTCAGAAGAATTCTTGAACTTATTATCAAACAACCATAAAAACTACATATCTTGCTCTCCATTGTACAAGTCCTTTTTCTTAACTTCAAGTCTTCATGATTTGACAAAGATTGTATGGGACTTTTGAAGATACCTTTTTCATGGTCGAGAAGAGTGAAATAGCATGTTCTACAAATACTCAATGGAAACTTTGCATCACTTGAATTGAAATTTTCATCCGCAAATTATTTATCAGATTCTCAATATTTTCTCTTATGAGAAACTTCTCTGGTTTAATCTTTCCAAAAAGAATCTTCTTATTGCAAGGTACACACAGTGTTTTCCTGTTTTCTTCATGAGAACACAAGTCAACAGCCATTTTTAAACAGAAAAAAATAAGTGATCGGATTTTAATAAGCGTTCATTGAAATTGGTTAATGTTGCACTGATATAAACAAAGCTAAAACTGATTGCGTGGATACCTACTTTCAATTATCTCTTCGCTATGAATGCTGGACAGAAACAAGTGATGATCTTACAGAACAGACGCACCGATATATAAAAGAAATATATTGTAGCTGGAAGATTAGATGGAGTTTATCGCAAAAGAATAATATTTGTTGCAAACAGATTTTTTGAGACACGTAAAAAACCTCTAAGCCTTAAATTTAAGAGAAAATTTTCTTTGAGTCAAGAGACACCCTTTTGATACAAGCGGATATTTCTCTGAGTGGTTTTACAACGTAATCTTGTGATATCTTGAGGAGGAGGTCAGCTGCGATTTCACTGTAAGTGGTTTTGGCAACTATAAATAGTTATCTAAAAACCTATCCAAACAGTTTTTGGATCCATTCTAATCGAACCTGTCGATGCTTGAGGAGCACTGTTGGTTCGTCGGTAGGTCATTCGATGCACCTTGAAGACGCGAACGAATATATCAGATACAGTACTGTCTTATTCCTAATATCAAAAAAGTTTTCCTCGTATAAGCAGAATGAATAATTTTGTTGAAACTGCATAAATCGGTACTAGTATATTGTATATAGTATATAGTATACATATATACTATAAAGTATATAGATATAGTATTGTTGTATTTCGAATATCAAAAAAATTTTCCCCATATAAACAAGGTGAAAAATTTTTTTTCAAATCTGTAAACGCAATAAAAAACTACTTCTAATTGGCCGATCAAGTTAATGTAAATTTTGAGTTATTTGTCGATTCAGTTCAATCGTTCTGAAATTAATTCAACACTATTTTCACGTCCCGCGACTATTATTAATATTAAATAATTAACAAGAATCAAGCACATTATATAATTGTAAGTACACCAAACATTTGACAGATGTGAAAATTCTCTGAACGCGTGAGGATAGATATTTGTGAGAGCATCATGTCATTCCATTCTTAGTCTGGGCATCACTATAAAATCTATAATATATAACAAATATTTAGTGTTACTGGCCCATCTAACATAATCTCCAAGCGACTGCGCTGCACCTGCAGCTCACTACTCTTGTTTACGACTCTTAAAATATGTAGAATCATGACGATTAATCTGTAGTGTATTCCTATTCAAATACGGTTAATATCTGAGACCAGCTGCAACAAACATACAAGGATCAAGTGCACCATGTCACCTCAACAAAGGCTTTTTCCAAGGAGACCTCACATTACCACTCATTACATCGACATCTATAGAAAATGCATCCCTTTGTTCCACGTGTACCCCCAAGCTAATATTGGAACAATTCTACGAAATCAGCACATAAATATCAATAAAAGCGACACAGAAAGCAGGTCCGCTAAATTGAACTAGAAACTCCATATGCCCCTGCAGTAACCTTTGAATCTTCCACCCAAATATTTTCGATGCCCACATACGGAGATGAATCAAGAGGAACGCATGCATCGTGCTGAGAGGACACGTGTACATTTTTACACAACATTCCATATAAGGGCACGCATGCGATCTACAACACCGATTGGATAATCAAATAATCATACACGACCCCTTGTCACCTAGGAAGGGATACCATTAATAAAACTTAATCCTTACGTCTTGAGGAATTAAGAAGGGATACCATGTGTTTTGACTACTGCGGCATCTTCCATATATGGACATGTCTCCAACTATCGATACCGATTGGATATATCAAATCCACTAGATTAACCCCTACCACCAACACTACTTACCCCCTTGACAGTTAGGAAGGGATAACATGCATTTCGACAACTGCGTCGTTTTCCAAATAAGGGCATATCTATAATCCTCAATTCTAATTGAATATTTGGATTTTTCCCACTTTCTTCTTACATGATTACGTGAACTATCATGGAGGCTGATTCGTCCTTAGATCTACCCTACTTCCAAAAACTACTCACCCCCTTCGGGATATGAGGAAGGATAAGGCGCATAAATATTGCAACATCGCAGACGACCAGTTACTTAAAAATCATCACCAGTTACCAAACACTTCAGGATCAACATCTCCAACTCCTGTCAACCTGACTGACCTGACCTGACCTGTCAACAGTCAGTCAGAAAACACTATCACCAGTCAGCATCTTCTTCTCTTCTTCAAGTTCTTCGACCCTGACTCTACAAGACCCGCCAGAAGTACTTATTCACGAATATTTCGTTCAAATTCTATGCGGACTTTAGACTCGAAAATCAAGGGTCGAGATAAAAACTCCAGCAGCTGAACAACAAACGTACAGATCAACACCATTGACCTGGCCACGCCAGCTTACTAGCCTACATTCTCGTCAACGCTACTTTGTGGGGGCCCCTCCAAGGTCCCAAATCTAAGAAGCGAGGCAAGAGTCAGTACCAGCAAAGAGGTGCAGTGCCAATTCATCTAAACTCAATATCAAACAGATCAATGAAACCTTTTAGACCCTAAATTTGTAAAACCAATAAACAATCATAGTTCTTATGAATTGTAAATTCTTGTTGTGTATATTTCTTATTGTATTTGATAGTTATTCTCATCCCAGTTTTCTAGTTTTTCAATTAGATTCTGAAACGAGGAACCATCGTGAAATAAATAAATATTTAGGTAAGTTACATCCCTCGGGACACAATAACATCGAAAAAAATTCTTGTTATAAATTTGTAACAAAAAAGATTTGAAAAATCGTCTGCTTGTGCCTTTTTTGTCAATAAAATATCATGAAAGAATGCGTGTGATGTAACTATTTTCACGAGTCTAAGTTCTATAGTTTGATATTAAATAGGAGCGCGCCCATTTAGCTGCTATGCCAATTTACCTCTCCCCAACAAAAATTGACTATATTTTTAGCAGATGTTTATTGAATATTTGAAATTATTAAGGTGACATCTTGTCAGAGGTTAATGTTATATTTTCAGTTAGACACTTGATCTTGCGAATTCAGTCGATATCAAACATTTATATGCAGAGAATGAACATTGAATATCATTACTACCTAAATTAAAACTAACCTACTTTTAAGAACAATCGATTCACGGTAGTTCTCGAAATTACCTGAATTAATTGACAATTACTGTAAAAGAAACAAGACTCGTATCCCAATGATTTCCCAAAAATCATTTTATGTATTTCAGAAAATTGCCTATCTTTCTGTATAACAGACTAGATTTATTATTAATTTTTTTAAACTTTGGCGCGAAATAACCGTTTAAGAAATGAATAGTTTTCGCATGATTATTATTTAAATTTCAAACTGATTGTGAGTATATTTTGCAACCAGTTTACGTTAGAACAAATATTGGCTCTCGCCTATATTTTTAATTGGATAGAAGCAAAGCTGCAACCCATAGTGATGACTGGCAATTAAGTAACAAGAATACCAAAGTTGGGAAATATACTTCCTACTTAAGAGTACTTAAGTCAAGTACCATATCTTTACAGACCAGTCACTGATGGCCGATTCATGCTGACGACTATTTACCGCGATTCTAAAACTTAATATGGCTTCACACAAATGAAGCCTGCTGCAAAAGAACGATTTTACATATTTTCCCTGACGTTACCAATGGAGCAATATCGGAATAACGAAACCGCGCTACTTAACATCCTCAACATTAGCTTCTGTGCACGTTCCAATGTCGGATTTCATCAATCATTAATCAGCAATAAAAGTAATTTAGTGAAGCATCTGTGACATTGATAAATAATTTTGACTTTTCAAATACACAGAAATAAGGAAGAAAAACATTCTTCAAGTTAGTGGTCTTGACTTTGCTCTTACTTTGAAAAATGCTGTACACCATTTCAAAGCATGAACAATTATTCAAAGAAATGCAAATTATATGTTGATGGTTACGTCTGTCAAGACTGAAGCTCCTGGGAATTCAATAGTTTTGATTGAATTTTTTTGTTTTGCGATTGTTTCCCCGTTAGTCAGTGATAGTGGACGATTTAAGTTGACGTGCGTTTTATAATTATTCGTAATAATAATAATAATTTAACGCAAATTCCATTTTTTTGAAAAATTACATTCTCATAAATCAGGGTGAACACACAAGTCACACAACTCTCAGAAAACAGTTTCCAGTCCTTCTCGATTTTTTTTCCACAAGTTCTTGGTAATTCAAATTTTAAGATTCAAGCCATCAATACTGAGCAATTTTACATGAGAAGCATCCAGAATGAAATTAAAAATGAAATCACTAAAAATTTAATAATTTAAAATGAAATTATTTTACAAGTTTTTATACAACCAGTTTTAAATTGGAAACATTTTAAATTGAATAGATTGAATCTTAAGGTCTTGAAAATCAGAAAGTATTTTAGAATAATCTATTCAAAATGGCACTGCGTAGAATTACGGATTTTTCCGCAAGACTAGTATTACGGAGTTTTCTGTAACACTAGTCCTGAAAGAGTTGAAAATGGGTAAGTCTTACAAAAAATTCCGTGATATTAGACAATAATTAGATTCAAAATTGTAAAATTCACAATTATTGAGAATACTTAGACTGTATTTTTTTTTATCAAAATGTTTAAAATTGTACGTTTTTCAAGTTTAAATGATTCAAAATTGTACAACAATTAAAAATTGAAAGTCATACTGATTAAATAATTTTAATTTGAAAACGTTTGTACAGGTAATTTTTAAAATAACAGCGTTTGACATTGAACAATATTTCCAAGCCTCAATGCATAAATGTATTTTTTCAACAATTATTTTTAATTTACCGTAAGCCGGGGCTAACCGGGCCAAGCTGAGGAATTCGAGACACTCATAATTTTATATTCTATAATTTGATTTCTCTTTCTCTGGATAAAAGTCCGGAAGATTTTTCATTGTTTTCTGTGAAATAAATGTTAAGTTTTCTACGAGAGATTGTGTGGTTCAGTTTCGTTAGAAAGTTTTCATAAAAATAATATTTATATAAGGTTGTCATTTCCTCTATTTTGGTTAAGTCGATTAAAAAACGCTTTGAAAACTTTACTTGCAATTCCGTATGGATATTCATGTCACCTATCATATAGTATATCGTCTTAACAAAATAATGTCGAATTTTGACCAAGATAAGATGTTTGGTTTTTGCTGAAAAACGATTTTCATAAAAAGTTCCGAATATGTAGGGGAAAGTCTGATATGGTCAGAAATTATATACCGAATGTGGAATCATCACGTTGCTTTGAATAATCCGTTGAGAATTTGAAATGCCATTCTCAAAGTCCAAACAGGCAGATATTCCTACACTATTTTTTTATTTTGCGTTCTTAAACTTATAAGGTTATGACGTGAAGCAACACATTAAGTTATGCTTTTACTGGAAATAAGTACGTATTTTTTAGCTTCTACTTATCATATTAGTTTAATTTACTTTCAAATGACAACAGAAACTTAAAATTTATGATATTTTGCCATTCAGTATTACAGAAAAGCGGTTTTTGCCTTTTTATTGAAAGTGAACGCCTTATACCCACCCTGACGAGTGAAGACGAACACACTTTGCATCGCAATAACTAGTTGCTTATGGGTGATTCTCATCAAATATGCACATTTGTGTAACCGCTAAATATTTTATTTATTAAAGACGCTAATATAATGAGTCTAGATGTTTTCAATGCAGTATGATGGCTTTCATTAGGGGCACTTGTAAAACTTGAAAAAAAATTTTTTCTATATCTGAAAATTCGCGAAAGTGCGAAATGTAATCTCCCCTGGCTGTAACCACCTTTGGGTTGGATGGTTCCACATGTGACAGAAAATGCAATTATCAATTCTGATCATTCAAATTTAGCTTAAATTAATTTTGTATATAGTCTCATGAAATGACATTGAAGACACGTTTATATATTTTTTATCTTAACCTTCAGAGCATATTGAACTTTGTAACCACTTTTTGATTTGCGGATGAACCTTTGCAGTTC
>JAUMHM010085312.1:0-11705 GCA_032362435.1 Melikaiella ostensackeni | reverse complement strand
ATGGCATACACAGGCGTAAGCCAGAGCTGATGCAACTAATTGCAAGAAACAGACCTGACATCATCATTCTCAATGAATTCAGGTCTAAAGCAAAAAATAATATTCAAGGTTCCACAAAATTATCAGTAAAAATTGATAGATACTTGTTTACAAATATGTACGTAGCCAACCATATTAAATGGAACCGTAGAGTCACACAAAAATGAGGAAACGCTAAATTTGAAGAACACTTTGAGGCCATTGGTGTTACTCTATTTCTAGAGAATAATAACAAAATTGACCTGTATGCAGTCTACATGCCAACTAGGGGAAGGGACAAAAAGGCAGAGAAAATGCTGGAGTACCTGACAACAAAGCCAAACACCATAATCATAGGTGATTTCAACGCCAGACATCCCATCCTCGGTTCAAACACAACCTACTTCAGAGGTAAAATTTTAAAAGAAGCCATACTACGAGGCTCAACTCTCTGGTGCTGCGCTGAGCCGTCGAGGCCGTTGCACCGGGGCGCGGGGAGTCTCGATCTTGCATTGGCAACAACACAAAATATTAAAGCATGAACACAGCAGCTGGAGGACGTCGGCTCCGATCACAGACCATGGTTGCTCAGACTCGACATCAATCCAGAAAAAATTAAGATTCTTAAAAGGAACCTTAAGAAACTTGACCACAAAGAGTACAACTCAATGACAGACGAAATCAGCGAAGATTTTAAAAATCTACAGACTGAAAGTAACGACGAATGTGAAAGGGCAATAGAACAGCTTGAAACTACAATCACTCAAGTCCTAGACACCCTGGCTCCACTACAAGAAATTAAAAATCAAACTGACTCTCTCCCAACAGAAATCCAGACAGCAATCAGAGAAAGAAATAAGCTACGACGTTTGAATGGCAGAATCATTTCGAGAAAAATAGAAATAGAATACAAAAATAGTAAAGTCAAAGTACAAGAACAACTAGATGCCTGGAAGGAAAAACAATGGACAAAAACCTTGGAATGCAATGAGGATTATCGAAGAAAGTTGTGGAGAGTGCAAAGGTCTCTGAAAACTCCGGACACGATACTACCCATATTTGCAGGATCCATCTCAACAGAGGAGACAATCGACAAGCTAGTGGGTGTAACACATGTATCAGGCCAGTCTTAGAGTACGGCAGCATACAAGTTGCGAATAGACTCAGCAGGACATCAATTAAAAAGTTGGAAGTAACGATCAGGAAGATATTAAGACAGGCTGGAGGTATCCCCAATACCTTTTCATCCCAAGATCTATGGGAAATGATCGATGAGCCTCCATTCCATAAAATGCTATTTACCCTACACCAGGACTTCCTAGAAAAGCAGCGGGCAGCCAACTACGGTAACATCGCCGAAAAGTTGACTTCGATCAAATGGGACCATGTCAACGTCGACACTCTACTCTCCATTTAAACACTAAACATTGTGAAGTATTTAATAAAAAATAAAAATTCACCAGACTTGTCTGGGCAAAAGTAGAATAAGCACACACAATCAGATAGGGCCACTTATCCTATGTTAATGGTCTAGCTAGGTTTTCACATAGGGCATCGACAACACTGGAGTCACTGTCCTACACCAAACGCTAGCCTAAGTACACTTTACTATGTATCACAAATTATTATAGAAAATAAATTACTTCAACCTATTATTCATCAATCCGTAAACAGAAAGCGTTGATCCAAAATCCTTTGTTATTATGGGAGAGTTATACAACTATGTGAAAGAATACCAAGCACCCCACCCAGTTAAAATAAAAAATCTCTTCATCAATTACCAAAACGGGAAGTGCAGAAATCAAGTAATCGGCATCAACAAAATTGGATCCATTTCAGGACAAATCGCTGAGTTTCTGAATTTGCTAAATCCAGAATTATGCACACAGAACTTGAACGGTTTGGTGAGTAAAACTCCATATCACTTCAGAGAGTTATCTGGGCGAATCAGTTGATAACAAAAAACGAACACATGCAAAACTAACAAAATCACTCGACATAGAACCATCATATTCAAATACTGATGCTATACCTCAGCTTAAAATTCCAACCTCGAATCAAAGAAAATCAGAAGAATATTGTGGTGCATTCACTCTTGGTCGGATTTCAAAAACTGTTGAATACTTTGCAACCCCATTCTTTTAAACTTGAACAAATGAATTTTCCAAATATTTTGCTATATTTAATTGATAAAATTATGGGTAAAAATGGTTAAACATTCATTTTTTGCCATCAAATACGTGTATGTGAGCATAATATAGTGTTTTCTATACGAAATTCAATTTCGCTAAAAAGTGGAATTGGACGATTCCAGCTTCCCATAGCTCATTTGTCGAGTGAAACAAAGTAGTTGAATTCTAAGGAGCTTTCATCCAATACCCTTAGACTGGCGGTGAAAATTCATAAATCTATACACGGAAAAAATTGTGGTACACCAGACGTACCTTATGTACAACATCCGCGCTTAATGCTAGAACGTATCTTATACTTTAATTTGGGGCAGTTGCTGTCCCGTTTTCTGAAAGCAGCTTTACTTCTCCGGCGCAAGCGCTGCACCAATGGCAAAGTACAACCGTTGTTTACGTTTTCGGGACTAGTGTTATGCGAGTCGTGAGTGCACGTGTTGTCCTGTATCTGATTTATCATCGCAATAGATATTCTTCTAGAAACAAACAATTTTGAACATTTACAAGAAGTGTTTGAATGGAAGTATACAACTTCATTTTGATTGTGAGCTTTTTCAATAACTTTACAGTTAATCTCTAAATTCTGTAAACCAGAAACTACTGATTTGAAGTAACTTAACCTCTTTTTTCGCATGTGAAGAGATTTAAAACAATCAATTGTGCGTGTATAATATTTAAATGTAATTTTATTTTGAACTAAATCAAAGTTTTGTGAATATATGGATTCTTATAACCTGCAAATTTGTTAAGCCCGAATGTTGTTTATTTTTATTTGTGTAGAAATTGGTAGAAACATAACCTCTGCACGTGGCCGAAATATATTTTAATGAGATATATAAATTATTGAAATATATCAATGTATTTTACTGAAATATATTTTATATAATGAATGTAAAATTTTTGTTTTTGTATACTAAAACTTAATGTATTTATTCAGCGGCAGTCTTGAGCAATGATGTGCCAAAATAACAATTTTGAAAGCAGATTTTCACTGTAAAACTGCTGCCTCAGTGTCGGGGTAGGAGCCGTCCCATCCTTGAAGGACAACGTTTGCCTCTTATTTTGGCGCAATTCGTCACCGTAAATCGGTGTAGCTGTTGCACGGAGCCTATAGTCTAGCTGCTGTATTATAGGAAGTGCGTCTAGTATATCAAAATTTTTTTCCGTGTAGGCTCTATTTTCTTCTTAGAGCATTAAGTTTGCAGATGGGAATCCCATCTATAAAGCGTGTTTGGGAATGCCCTATTAGTCAAATTCGTCATCCACGGTTGCAAAATCCTCAAGATCTCGTAGATGAACATATTAAAATTCGCCATAATCAGTTTGGGCATGATCATCACCATGATCAAGATAATCATGATGCTAATGAAGATTGGGCTCCGAATTGGATAATTATACACAAAGGTGGTCAAGAACAACCCGCTGGTTGATTCCAACAAGCAGGTCAAAACCAATAAATTCTTCTAAAAATTATTTTATTTATTGTATATTAAAGGAGATAATTTGCAAACATGTCAACTATTATGTGCTTTCGTTAGAAATAAAAACACAATTCACCAACGATTGTACCTATTTCATTTTTATTTCATGTCTAATGGAATTACACATGACTGTTCAATAATTTTGCATTTTTGGATCCAATGGAAGAAAGATTGCAAATAAAAACTATTTTGACCTTTTCCAAATAATAAATGAAAAATTAGTAAAAGTTGGCGGCAGGTACCCTTAAATAACGGTTTCGTAGCCATTTATGTCGTTGAGAAGCTTGTTCAAATCTTCTTTCCACTGTCTCTTTCCAACCGAACTTCCACTCATCTTTGCTCCCTACATTTTCCCTCCTCACACCAGCAATCGTTTTACCTCACTCCTCGTTATTTCCCTTACTACACGTCATTTTTCCTCACTGTCCTACCCCGTCCTCAATTTTCCCCATTTCCCCTCCTCTGCCCTCATTACCCCTTATTGTCCCTCACTGCCCCTAACTTCTACTCGTTTCCCTCCACTTCTTCTTATTTTCACACATTACCCCTCACTTTCCCTCGATTTCCTACACTCCCACACCTGGCAACCCCTTCTTCATACGTTGGACGGAAAACCGACCGAAACTAGAAGTGTTTCTGCTCAGGGCTAGGAAACTCTAATAAAAAATATAAATAGTGAGAAATTTGTATAGAAGTTACACACTCTTTATTCTAGAGCTTCGAAAAATGTTGGAATTAAAAATATCAAATTCTCTAATAAAATTACAAATTATAGTCCAATAATTTGACATTTCCTGATGCTGTGAATAAGAAAATCGCAAAAAAACCGTTTTGACATTTTTTGAGTAATCAGTAAATGAAAAATATAAATAATAAACTACCGATGGTAGTGGCTGAGTGAGAAGTCAGTTTTATAACTTTCTTATTCAGATTGAACTAAGCGTGCAATAAAAGCTGTTTTATCAAATATTCAATTCAAAATTAATTAAAACATTAATTAACATCATATTCAAAAAACATCGATCTTTATCAAATTGTAGCAAATCTATTAGAAATATCATAGTTAATGATGGAATAAAATGTTGAATTCAAAATCATAATCAATCAAACGAAATGCGAAACACTTTGCGAGCAACCGCTGAAGGTGATAAACTAAAGATTAAAGCATTGAATGTAAATAACTCAAAAGAAATTATAAATCGGCAGAATAATACCTCTTCTTCCAAAACTAAAAACGACATAAGTAATTTGGAGGATCAGAGTTTTATACATTCATTAGTACAAAATGGTTCAAACAGAAACATAGCGAATAATTTAGAAGTCTGAAATGGAACTGGAGAAAATATTAAGGAATTAGAAAAGACATTGGAAGTTGAAAAACTCCAAGACAAATCCACATCAAACGGGTTACAAATTGATCACAAAATCAAATTTGACTTTGTGGCTGGAATATTTGGAACCAGAATTCATGTTTAACATTCTTTCAGATATTGTGGACTCAAAAGTGATCATTCCGAAGGATTTGGACGAAGTAACAATAATCAGAAGAAAGGGGATGGTTAGAGATGTAATAATAAATCATTTAGATGAAGAGTATTACAAAAGATTATTATATTAGCTATACTAGATTAGCTATACTAAGACGTCTGCTACGGCCTCTTAGACTGCGCATCAACAGACATACAAGTCGTGCAATTGTTTCCGCTTCCTTTCGAACAAACGTTCGTCTGAATGAAACTTTTTGTGGTAGACCTGTACCTATAGCTTCCATTGCAATAAGAAGATTCTATGAGGTAGGGTTAAATGATGCGTACACGAACGAAGAAAGTTCAAAGGATCGCGTAGTCTGATATCTCAATCTTTGTATTCTATTTTGCAATGAAACACAATTTGATCCTCCCCTCTTTCTTGTTGGAGAGTTAAGTGGCGGATCCTTTTTATCTTTTTCTGATAGGCGGCATTCTCCTGCTATGCGTGCTCCTACCGTGCTTCCTTCTCCTGACGGATTCAAATGTGGACTTGAACAACTCAGATTCATTTGGCTTACTTCCCGCATAGAGCCGCACCTCGAGCCGCAGCTGTTCGAAGTCTGAAGATACACTTTTCGTGACGATCAACGAATTAGAGTGAGAATAACGAAGATACCTATGCGCCTCTACCATTTCAAGAACAAACTGTATTATCAGCATCTTATGATGTCGTTTTTGGAATATTGGAAAATAGTGAAACTCTTGCTACAATGTAAATTAGTAGCGGTACAATACGAGTGAAAACAAAAATTTTCAACAGCACTTCAAATCAAATGACTCCAGAAGAAGTCAGTGCAACTTCAGTGGGTGGCCGTCGCACGATCGACTTGAATTATAAAGCAGATATGATAGCCACTCGCGTAAACGACATTTTCCCTCTTCATAATTTTAATATCAAATAAATATAAAACTAAAATGTAATATTGATTCTGATCCTGAGTCAGAACGAATGCTTAGATGTAATAGGTAATTACAATAAAAAACGAATGTATTATGTACTCAAGGCTTCAACCTTTCGTCAACGTTCCAGCCAGTCTTATTCGGAAAGAAAATAAATTTTTTTTTCGTTCTCTTAGAAAAATATTTTAGGACAAATATTATTTTTGCAACAGCTGCATGGAAAGTTCTCTTTCGCGTAACTTCTACAAGTACCGATAAAAGGCTTTCGCGAACACATTCGAACACTATGATTAGCTGTTTACGCAAGCTATATGTAAAGTCAGGTTGGTCTCCTGTGTCATCGTACATGTATCTATCCCAGTGAGATAGAAAGCACAGAAAACGAGATGAGTTCGACTTAAGAATCTCAAACAAATGCAGTCAAGCTCCAGAATTACATTGTTCCGCTAACAAGGTGTGTATATATATGGCCGCCCATCTCACGGTTGTGAGGCGTGGCCAAGGGTGTGATTTACCGCGGTTCTACTGGGAGACGGTGTCATTTTCATGGATGGCAGTCGCTCCCAGGGGGACCCTGCCGTGGTTGTTTGACCAATTTTTTAAATTATATATATATATATATATATATATATATATATATATATAGTGAACCGCGACTCCTAGGATACAAGTGATAATTAATTATTCAAAGTTCGCGGTGTTTTGTTCTCAATTTTTGGGTTAGATTTCCATTATGAAGTGAGATATTTTGGGTCACGTACGTGAAAAAGAATAAAACTCATTTACAAAAGAAACATACGTTTATTCAAGAAGCGTCAAGCTATTCTAGTTTTTACAGATAGCTCTTGATTCTGATCAAAAATCTAGAAATGATTCAATTTAATATCTTTTTATTTTATACGGACTAAATGCTGAACTATAAATGCTTTCAATTATTCTCTTCTTATATCAATTGACTTCTAGAATACTCTCAGTGGTCTTTCACGCGCTGATATAATCTAAGTCCAATAAATTCACATTAGCTTTCCATCAAAAGGATTGAGATTTCGAGAATTTACTCATTTATCCCCCTTATTCGGTAATTTTAAACTATATTTTTAATAACACTCCATTTATTCAAACTCATGTGCTAATTTCCACATTCTCAGCCAGAATTGGGAGCTTCGAGGGTATCAAAGATCAACGTTATTCAGTTTTTAGTGTTTTACAGTGAAAGTGTTTTGTTTATTTGTTTCTAATATGGCCTTGCATTGTTCCATTTGTAAAATGAATTTTACAAAATATTGCAATTTGAGGAAGCATGTTAAAAGGTTACATTCTTGTGAGTAAAGTAACTCAATTCACTTATTTATAGTAATGTGTATAAAATATAAAGTTATGTATAGGTTATGTATACCAGTGTTTGACAGGAAATCCTTACTTACTTTTACCTGAAACGTTACATTTTTTTCCATGATCAATTCTTATTGTTAGAATATTAATTTCGAGTGATTGGTGCATTTAGTAGTGGACTGAGGGATGAGGAAATCTATCATATGCATCACACATGATGTCAAAAACGATGGGAATGACCTATTATTCATCACTCCGAGAACAGAAAGCGTTGATCCAAAATCCTTTGTTATTATGGGAGAGTTATAAAACTATGTGAAAGAATACCAAGCACCCCATCCAGGTAAGATAAAAACTTTCTTCATCGATTACCAAAATGGAAAGTGCAGAATTCAAGTAATCGGCATCAACAAAACTGGATCTATTCCAGGACAAATCGCTGAGTTTTTGAAGTTGCCAAATTCAAAATTAAGCACACAGAACTTAAACGTTTTGGTAAGTGAAACTCCATATCACTTCAGAGAGTCATCTGAGTGAATTTATCAATAACAAAAAACGAACACATGCAAAACTAACAAAATCACTGGACATAGAACCATCATATTCAAATACTGATGCTATTCCTCAGCTTAAGATTCCAACCTCGAATCAAAGAAAACCAGAAGAATATTGTAGTGCATTCACTTTTGCAGCCTAATTTTTGAATGAAGAAAATTCTGAACCTTGGATTGAAAAAAGCTCTTTCCGATGTATATCAATTTAATAACTGCATCGTCAATATTATCCATAAAATGGAATAATCGAGTTTTCTGCGTTTATAACTTTTGCAAACCCAATAAGACTGAAGACAAGTTTCGTGCATCTGTGATCGAAAAAGATTATACTAAGGTTACTAATATAGCGAATGCTGAAGAGTATATTTGAGACCAGATAGGAAATAAATAAATAGATTAATTGAACAAAGCGTATAGGACATGCTTGAACTTAAGTGTATAGGAAACATGTGTTTTGAAGAATGAATTTCTCAATGGCAGTTTACATTGCGAATTTTCATTACTTCATTGTCAATATTTTTTGTCATTCGGGTTTTTTTTGCCTCTAGTAGAGACATACGAGTATATCAGGTGTAAACTTCTTTAAAAAAATTATAAAATATCTTAAATTTTGTACCTCGACTTGAACTCGTGTCTTGATATAGAAAAGGTGTTGGCAAAAAAAATGAAGTTCACAGGACGTAATCTTTGAAATCTTGTTTTCAATTCAAGCCAATTAAACTTCAAGAATCTTCACGAGTTCCCAATATATGATTCAAAATGTCCAAGACGATTCAAACTCGACGCAGACACGTTTAGACATTTTAAGTGATATTTCGGGAACCCATTAAGATTCTTGAAATGTTTTTACGAGGGCTTATTTGAATTCAAAGTTAGTTTCGAGTGAAACGAGAAAAATAGTTGACGAATCGAATATTCTTGAAGAATGGATGATGAGCTCCACCCAACAGACTCATCTTGGAATTTTTGTACCAATCTTTGAAATCTTATCTTTCCTATAAGCCAACAAAACTTAACTTCACGGATTCCCGAGATATGACTAAAAATGTCCAAGCGTGATCGATTCTCTGCAACAAAAATTAGGATTGCTGCTCATATTTTGCGCGCAGCGAAGAGTTTCACGTTTTTAACTTTGTTTTTTGAATAGACTATGTGAGTGATCCGCAATTAAGAAACTGAAGAATGGTAAGGCAGCTGGTATGAGTGGTATTGCCGCTGAAATGCTCAAGAGCGATGGCAGATATTTGTTTAATTGTATGAACGAAATCATGAATTAGTGTGCTGAAAACGATGATGTTCCAAATGTTTTGAGAAAGGCGATTATCGTTCCACTCCGCAAGAAAAAGTGTGATGAAAGCGACTATACTAATTATAGAGCGATTAGCCTGCCAAATACCGAGGGCAAAATATTTACCGAAATACTTATTGATGAGGCTATGGGAATAACTAACCGAAAGATCTGGTGAGTCCAATGTAAACTTATACCAGAGAGGTCATGTGTGGATTAGATATTTGGCTTGAGACTTTGGGAAGACGTCAAATACTATGTAGTAAATTGTTGGCTTCTCGAAGCAATAGGAGCAATATATAACGGCAGTAAACCGAGTGTGAGAGTAAATAAACAACTGAGCGATTGGTTTGATATTAAAGAGGGCGTTAGGCAAGGCTGCGTTATGTCCTCCTGGATAGTTAATATATATAACGTGTTGGTATGTAACGTTTTGATGCACGAGAAGCAAAATTCAAAGGACTAGAGTTGTCTTTGGGACAACGACTTCTTGGGAATCATTTAGCACAGTTAGGAAGAACGAAGCAAAGTAAAAATAACTACTTTTGTGCTTTTCAACTCGTAGATGTGAGCCTAGCATTAAGATTCCACGATTGTTCAGTACTGCATCGATATAGTTTCTTCGTATAATTTTGTATTTACACATATATTTATGCTAATCAATTTCTGCGAAGTAAATCGACTTCCAATTTGTGGAGTGTGCAGAGGTATGACAAATTCAAAGAATATAGCTTCAGTGTTTCACAGAAACTTACCAGCCTAAAATAATTTAATAGATTTTCCCATTGCATTTTCCAATGAAAGTTTTTTCTTGCCACTTAACCAATGGCAGGAGCCTCGGATGAGGGCAAATGAAGACGATCTCCATATAAAATAAAATATACAAACGAATCTAAAAACGGTTCGGCAGCTTGTGGCCTTCGCGACTTAGAATAGAATTTAAAGAATGATTAGTGAAAACACATGTCTATAGACATCTCAATTATTAAACAAAATTCTAGGTCGTAACAAAATGATGGTGGCAGCGGTGGGGATAGCATTCACTGCGATATAACTACCGGTTTCGCTACTGGTAACTATTTATTACTAGCCATCTTGAAATTTCTATAAAAGGCAAGTGCCCGAAATAATTTTTTTGGCCGTCTGGCCGGGATTACTATATTACCAACTATTCATTTCAGCCATCTGGCCGAAATAAAGGGCGACGGTCAATTCCGCACCAGATCAGGTATGCCCTTCCCCCACTACGCGGCAAATACGCGGCTTCCCCTTTCCCGCTGGAAAGAACAAAAAGGGGAAGCCGCATAGTGGGGGAACGGCATACCTGATCTGGTGCGGAATTGTCCCGTACCCTACTGGGAATCAATTTATAGCACCTTACCTGTGAAATATGTATAAAATGTTACTTAATATATTCAAAAATTAATTGCAAAGGGGCTCCCTTTGAAGGTTATTTTATTTTTCCTGGAAAGGGAGAAACTCTAGTGGTCCTCGTGTGAGACTCTGGAGACGTCTCGCGAAGCCCTAGAGGGCCTCGTGAGAGGGTCTGGGGGCCCTCGTGGGAGGCTCTGAAGGCCCTCGTGAAAGGCTTTGGGTGACCTCGTAAGAGGCACTGAGTGTCCTCGTGGGAGGCTCTGTAGTGCTTCGTAGGAGGCTCTGGGTGTCCTTGTGGGAGGCTGTGGGGGACCTCGCAGGAGCCTCTGGGGGTCCTCATGGGAGGCTTTGGGTGCCTTCGGCGGAGGCTCTGTAGGCCCTCGTGGGAGGCTCTAGGTGTCCTCGTGAGAGGCTCTGGGTATCCTTGTAAGAAGCTCAGGGTGCCCTCGTAAGAGGCTCTGGGTGTCCTTGTGGGAGGCTGTGGGGGCCCTTGTAGGAGACTTTTGGGGCCCTTGTAGGAAGCTCTGGAGGACCTCGTGGGATGCTCCAGAGGAACTTGCAGGAGGCTCTGGAGGACCTCGCTCTGGGGGTCCTCATGTGAAGCTCGGAGTGCCTTCGTTGGAGGCTCTAGAGGCCAGCGCTTGATCCAATCCTCGAAACATATTTTATAATCGGTTTGCGGTATAGCCATCAGAGCCATCATCGATTTTTCCATGGCCTCATCTCGGTTGCTGTAACGCGTTTCGCGGAGCGGTTTCTTAAGTCGACCGAATAGGAAAAAGTCGTAGGGAGCCAAATCACGTGAATTCGGTGGTTGTTAGATGGTATTCGTTTCGTTTTTAGCCAAATGCTCATGGATAACGAAGGCATTGTGCAACGGTGCCTTATCGTGGTGCAAAATCCACGAGTTGTTTGCCCATAAATCCGGTCTTTTTTGGCGAATTGCAGATTACAGAGGTGTTCTGTATCATGAATTCCTTCCAGAAGGCCAGACCGTCAACAAGGAGTATTATTTGGGCGTTATGAGACGTTTGCGTGAAGCA
>JAUMHM010085311.1:0-11706 GCA_032362435.1 Melikaiella ostensackeni | reverse complement strand
AAATTATCTGCAGCACCCCGAACTCTAGGGTGGTCGGCACTGCTTGCCGACCCATTGTCGGGTGCTCTGCGCGTTCGGTCATTCTGAACCGCATTCACAACTGGGTTTGGTTCTATCATAGTTGTTCCCACTAGAAGCTAGGGAAAGGGTTCGTCCACCCTTGCAGAGCCCCTCATGCAAGGGTAAGGCTGATACTCTAGGAGGTTGCCCGGCATCCCAGAGACACCGTTTGAGACACATCACCCGTGCAATTCAGCTTTCGGCACGGTTGTTCACGCCTCAGCTTGGAGGTTCTTCCTGCGGGACCATCCCTGGACAATTGTCCGCGACTGCTTATCAACTTCTGTAACTGTATTCAGCAGAAACTCTTGGCACAGAGACCGTCCATCTGCAATCTGAGGACGCGTTCGGTGGCTTTGTCATAGGCCCTTCGGTTTGACTCCAAAGGAACCGAACCGAATATATATAATTGCATACATAAGAAATTAAATACATATTATTTTTGAACATAGGATCATGCATTATATTATATTGTAAGATGAAACAGAAAAATTCGGGTTATAGATGAGAGGATACGAACACGGGTATCGAAGACGACAGCAAGATGATTTTTCACTCTGATAAAGCGAAATATGAGAATGGGAATTCCATCGCCCATATGAATTAAATGCTAGGAAAATCCTAATTCGTAATTAATATATTCATTAATTATTCATGGTTATGATTTTTTCATTTTAACGACTCACATATTTCAACAGGATGTCCACCTGACCGGTAAATGGAGAAAACTGGGATTTTACCAGGAATTTATTTCACTGAAAAAAAACCGGGAAAAAATGGGAAATGACCGGGAATTTGACTCAGTGACCGTAATTTTTATGTTCAATGTACTAATATGCATATTGAACATGATTTCATAAATTGTATTGCTTCAAGTCTGAGTTGGAACAGGGAATAAATAAAAGAAGTATTAAAAATTTACGTGAAGAATTACAATTATCCTGACTTGGAACAGGGAATTTTCGACAAAAATTATATTTTTAAGTTGCCTGATCGAAATTCAGTGAAGAAATATAATTTGATTTGAAACAGAGAATTTTCGACATGAAATAGGAATTTTGAAAATGAATTTTAATTCCAAGTCAGAATTCGTCAACTTGAAATTCCCTCCTTTAAATCTTGGAAAAAGGGAGCTACTATATTTCTGAATTAAAACAACAAATTTTGTAAATAAATATAATTCTGACTTGGAACAGGAAATTTTTAAAATGAATTTTATTGTCACTTGGTATAGGAAATTTTCCAAAAGAAATATACTTCTGAGTTTGGATGGGGAATTTTGAAATAATAGTACAATAATGCAGCAAACAGAGTGATTTTGTCGAGCGTGAAGTTTGCTGCCCTCGCTTTGCTCGGGCAGCAGTCACGTGAGTCAAAATCACGTTCCTGCCGTGTTGCACAATGTACTATTATTTCCAAAAATTCTCCATCCAAACTCAGAATTATATTTCTTTTGGAAAATTTCCTATACCAAGTGATAATAAAATTCTTTCCAAAAATTTCCTGTTCAGAGTCAGAATTATATTTACAAAATTTTTTGTTTCAAATCAGAAATATAATAGCTCGCTTCTTCCAAGATTTGAAATAGGGAATTTCAAGTTGACGAATTCTGACTTGGGATTGAAATTCATTTCTAAAATTCCCATTCCATGTTGAAAATTCCCTGCTTCAAATCAAATTATATTCCTTTGCAGAATCTTCGAACAAAAGAAACTAATTTTGAAATGAAAATATAGAAATCAATTCAAAAATGAAAAAATAAAAATGCTTTCATCAAATTTTTTTCTCTTACACAGACATGAACTAGTACTTTCTCCTCTTAACATACGTATAACTTTTTTAAATCTTACAGTTTAAATGTGCATAACGTACTTTCTTAGATTGGATCTTTGAATAATAAAAATAAACAAATTCGGGATTAAAATAACGTGAATAACATAAAATAACTTCGATTAATAACAGTTTATAATTTTTGATCGGGAAAAATTATATTATTCCTCATCTCATTCTCATTATCTCAGTCGTAGTATCTCATTTCTCATTAGACAATTGAATTGTTATATTCGAACAATTATTATTCAACTGCAAGGTGATATATGAGCCCGGAATCTAGATTTTATTTGATCTGATCTTTTCCGTTAAAGGCAAGTTTATTTCTGATTTGAACAAATAAGAATTTTTTATTTAACATAGCTAAAAAATCTCTGGAAATATGTTGAAATGCACCTGATGTGATTTTCATTCCAATTTTTCTTTCGTTCATCACGGAATTTTCGACATATCCTTCACCGACAGTTTTGGGTTTCCATCCTCCGAGTCGGCAAATTGTTTCCAAATTGGCTCCGGAATCGGCTTGTAATGTTGCCGACGTTCGTCGAAAATAATGACCAGTGTAATACTCAGCGTCCGGCAACTTCAAAAATTCAGCTATTTTTTGGGCATGACGCCAAATTTATTTTTCCTATTCGCTGGTTCGTACACTTTCCGTGTTGGTAATTGGAAAAAGACGTATACAAATTGCGTTTGAGGGTCGTAAATCTTGATACTTTTTTACGATGTTGCAATATTCACTATCGATTACGAATGAGCGATCAATCTTCGTTTTTGTATCGCGAATATTAACAAGCGGCAATCTTCCTTGTTTTTCGACGTCGTCAGTTGCTATTTATACTAATTCGTCTCCTCGACAAGCGCCTTAAATTCCAGAAATTAAGGCTACCTAAACACAAAATATTTTATAAGATTTCAATTCCAACTTCTATCGAAATATATCCTTTTCATTAATTTTGTATTATTTACCCTTTTGTCTGAAAATTCGTCATCTGGAGCATCAAGTAGGAACTTTTCAATGTGGCTAGTTGATAAAACTTCCGATTTTTTGGGATTATAACCCTTGGAGTGTCGTTTTAGTAACATTGTTAATTTCTTGTATTGACTTACGTCGACACCACTATTGAGATTTAGAGTAGATCTTACCATCGAGTAATGTGACCAAACAGTTAAAGGTTTAAAATTTTTGATTTGATCGTCAAAGTAAAGTAGCAACACATTTTCCGAAAGTGAGGTTAGATTTTTCTCTTTCTGTCACTGCATGAACTTTTCATATTCAGCTTCATATTTTTCTTTAGGCTTAGAATGCAACAACTTATTTACAGTTGCATTCGCTCCTTCTACAATCTCAGGCGGGGTAAGATTTTTATCGTCACTTTCCATTTTATCTCGTTAGTTTTTCAAAATGAAAAATATTAACAATACTGACGCGAAGAGACTTGGACTTCACGCAACTGTATTGAACGCGGCGGCGAGACCTAATCCATCGATTATTTTCTTTGTTCGATACTTTTTATATACAGCTTCTGCCACCACGCGGCGCAACTGCCAAATCGAGGAATAAAACGCCAAACACGCCAGTTTTATTCACGACGCAGCTCTTTTATCCCCTGCTATGTTCCACCAAGGAAATGAACGCGTAAAATCGCGATCTGCGCATGCGCCACTCTAAGGGAATTGAAAAAATCCCTGTTCCAAGTCAGAATTCATCAATTTAAATCCTCCCTCTTTCAAATCTTGTAAAAAGGGAGTTACTATAATTCTGGATTAAAACAAAAAAAAATTTGTAAATAAATATTAGAGTTAGAGTTTAGAGTTTGAATAATGTTAGATTTTGGTCGGGGAATTTTTGGAAATAAATGTATTTGTGACTTGAAACAGGTCATCTCTGTAAAGAATTATAATTTTTAGTCTAGGACAGGGAGTTTTAGTGAAGGATTATAAATATCAGGGAATTTTTTTGTGGAAAGGGAATTTCCGAAAAGAATTTTCATTCTGATTTAGGAGAAGGGAATTGGAAAAAATCCCTGCTCCAAGTCAGAATTCATCAATTTGAAACCTCCCTCTTTCAAATCTTGGAAAAAAGGATTTACTATAATTCTGAGTTAAAACAAAGAAAAATTGTGAATAAATATAATTCTGACATAGAACTGGGAAAAAATCAAAAATTAACAAAATGGCGGGTTTTTTTCTAAAAATAAGAAAGTTGGGTTTTTTGCGAAAAATATGCTGGATACGGAACAAAGCTCAGAGTAAAAATTGTTTTTCTTGAAGAAACCCACGAAAAGTTCTTTTTCCAATTTTCGATATTTTGGAAGGTTTTTTGAGTTAAAATACACATGTTTTAAGGTACTCAAAAACTCAATCTTTTTTTCGTATTTCGCATCTTTTTCGAAAAAACGACAAGTTTTTTATTTCCAGAAGAATAGCCGCCTTTTGTTAATTTTGGATTTTTAAACATTTTTTAGACTTGGAAAATTTGGGGAACCCTCCACGAAAATAAAAATGTTAATTATCTCTATTATTTCGAAAAATAACAGATTTTCAAATGAAAAATGCCGGTTTTGTTTTTTGGAACGAAAATATTCAAATATTTTTTGGATAAAGTTCCGAATAGCTGAATTCTCTGATTTTCTTCAAACTTCGTATACTTATGTATTTTGACGCGCTGATTACTAATATGTTAGTTGAAATTGGTGGCAAGACGATTTTCATGGTAAAACCATGAAAAAACCATAAAAATCATGTTTTCTTGCGTTTATCTGAGCCAATATGCAAAATTTTGCAAAATATTTCGAACAAAAGTTATAGATCTCATCAAAGACATATTTTTTGTTTCATACATTTTTTTGTAAGAGTGATAATTTTCGCGAAAATTAGTGATAATCGATTTTCATAAAAAAACCCCCATAAAAATCATGGCTTTTTGCGTTCATCTAAGCCAATACGCACAATATCGCTAAATATTTTGAAAAAAGTTTTATAGCTCATCAGGTTTTACCAACATCATTTCTGCGACCAGTCACAGGGGTGCCTTCCCGCCCCCCAGGGGACCTGGGAAAGGGGTAGGGGTTTGACCAACATTATTTCTGTGACCAGTCACAGGGGTGACTTTCCGCTCCCCATGAGGAGCTGGAAATGGGTAGGGGGAAATAATAGGGATTTGACTAGCATTATTTCTGTAATTAGTCACAGAGGTGCCTAAGTACTCTTGTCGCCACTTAGGGCTTGTTGCCACGGTAATGTACAGTACCGAAATAGTTGATCGTTAGATGTATCACTAATTGTCTAGGAAACTATCACTCGTGGAAAAAAATGTTTTAGAAAGAAAATTTATATCTCAATGAGATCTACAACTTTTGTCTGAAAAATTTTGCAGAATTTTGCATATTGGCTGAGATAAACTCAAAAATCCATGATGTTTATGGGTTTTTTTACATGAAAATAGATATATCATTTATTTTCTCGGAAACTATCACTCGCAGAAAAAAATATTCAAAACAAAAAATATGTACCTTAATGGGAGCTACAACTTTTGTAGAGAACATTTTGCGAAATTTTGCATATTGGCTTAGATAAACGCAACTATGACTTTTATAGTTTCTTCATGATTTCACCATGAAGATGGCCCAGTGGCCAATTTTCACTATCAAATTCGCATTTAGCGCATCAAAGTACATAAGTAGTTTAAATAAAATCGGAGAATTCAGCTGTTCGGAACTGCACCCAAAAATTTTGCTTACGACCAAAACTTGGGGGAATTTCTCGAACATAAGGGCTACTAAAAAATTCATCTTACAGCAAAAAAAACGATCTTCGATTCATGATGATCGCTTTTTTTGGCTTCGCACGCTTTTTCTTCGTGCCTCTGTTGTTGATCTATAGTTCTAGGGTCAACTCTGTAATCAGAATTCTCTATATCATACTTTGACTTTTGGTAGTATAATTCGAATTGTATGATAATTAAGACAATGGATTATTATCTCAAACATGAAAATTATTTCAAATCAACCGTAACTATTTATATTATTAATTCTTCATGATATTTTGACATTTTTCTTAAGCTAAGGTAGAAAGCGTTAATTAGTTACTAAAAGGTTATCCAGTTCAGTCAGAAAATGAAAGAATTTATTACAAAAATATTTGAGAATGGCATTCTTACATTAATATTCACGATCGAGTTATTAGTTTGAAAAATAAGGTGACGTAGACAAAATACTAAAAAGTAACAGGAAAATGTTTGTTTTAGTTTTGATAGATCTTCACATTAATTAAATATTGCAAGGTATGTTTAGAAAAAAATTCAACATGTACTGAAAACTGCGCTTAAATTTCTGGTCCTGTCAAAAAACTGGTTTTTGGTAGTTTTGAACATTTTCAAAACCATAAAACTTTATAAATTTGTAAACCCTGTTGACATCTTATTGGAATGTCGTCTAAGGCTTCTCAATATGGTAAAAAGATAGCGTCTACTGTTTTTTGAAAATTTTGAGAATCATAAATACTAAGGCAGAGTAAAAAAGTATTTTTTTTCAATTTGCAGGGGATCCAAGAGTTGTGGTTCGGTATCTGCATTTCCCAAAAAAGAGTTAAAAATAAGAAAAATATATCTTATGTTCGCGCATCGACAATAAAGTTCAAAATAACGAATGATAGCGATTTTTTCGTTATTTTGGTAAGAAATATAGTTTTCAGTAACTGAAAGGATTCTGAAAAATAGGATTTACAACTATAGTTATTCTGAGGAAACTATTTAGAAATGAAAGAATCTTTATGGATAGTAAATTGTCATTAAATTTGAGAAAAAAGAAAAATTTTGTTTTTACTTGGTTAAATGATATTTTTCTTATTGGAAACAATTCTTTTTTTTAAGGGTTCCATAGGTTAACACTCACATCTATAATTATCCTCTGAAAGCTACGCAGCAACGAAAGAGATCGTACTCATCGAAAATTGTCATCAGACTTCAAAAAATTATATAAAATTATGATTTTTCACTATTCAAGACGACTTTTTGTGCATATTTCAGTTTAATACCAATTGAATTAACTATAATTCAGTTAAAATTGCTGGAATTTTATCATATTAGATGATAATTCCACGTGAATTCCCAATGATAATATTTGAATTGCTTCTAAATGTTAAGCTTCTATTTGAGTTGCTAGGTTCATTTCTTGAATTAACTGGGATTTAGTTGAAATTAACTTGAATTAATAGATTTCTATTTATGTGAACTATAATTCATTTTATATCAACTAGAATCCCGCTTGAATCAATTCGATATCTGTTTGAATTATTGCAATTTAATTTGAAATTTATATTAGAATTTCAAATCAAAATTTCATGCGATCATATTCAAGAGAAAATCTTTCAGATTAAATATCTTCGCCTTATTAAGAAGAATTGAAATAGAAAACATTCGGGTTCCAGAATCAATGCAGTTGGAATTAAACTATACTAAAATTTGATTTCAGTTAAAGTTAAAACATTGAAGAAATGTAATCCTATTGGATCTGATGAGAACATAAAAAAGTTTTGAATATTTTCCAAAGCATGGCTTAAAAAGTTTTTTGGAATTTTTCAAAACTTTTTCTTGTTTTCAGAAGTGAAAGGTGTTATCAGTCTCTCAAATGCGACTTTCAGCATTCACTACCGCAGACAATAAAAGGCTGCGGAGTTATTATTCTTCATTTTTATCGTGCTATTTTTCGTAGAATTGAAAAAATGTCAGCTTTGGAAGAGGTTTTTATGAATTCTTACAAATTCTATCAGAATATTCTTCTAACAAAATTATTTCCCCTTTGGTCCTCCATTTTTGGTGGGCTACAGAGTTGTTATTTCAGGTTTTACACATAGCCTTTTCCGTTTTTGCCGAGAACTTATGAAGAATTAATCAATGTTAAGGATCTACAATCATCGTGTGTTTTGAAAATTCATTAAGGACTACTTATTTTTCATGATAGAACAGATATATAATCATAGTTCTTTCAGACAGTACCTATAATATATAATATGTTAGTGTTGTATTTCTAACTGCAGCATACACGGAATGAAAGTTATTTACAATTCAAGTCACTGCCTATGACTCTTGGACACAGAGTTTTATAAAACATAGACTAATAAAATTTGGGATCCATTCAAATGAATTCCCAGTGACTATCACTAGATAGTAGAAAAAAAGTGAACACTCTTCAATATATAGTCACTGGAATTTTATAAGAATCGTAGCAGAAAACTCTATATACAAAAGTTGTACACGGTCAGTTAAACTTCAAATAACTATTCTTTTCCTTGCATATGAAAAATGGGCCCAAGGCCAATACCGGAAATGAAACTGTTTAATGTCTTATCACATTTCAAGTATGTGAAATTGTAGGAAGGAACACGTAATAAAGCTAAGGACAGACTACTTCATTAGAAAATACCGCTGCTAAGTACTATGGGTACTCATTGCTATTTCTTGTGGGTATTTATATTGGGTATTTATTTGTGCTCATTTCGTAAGCACTTTGCTTTCTCATAAGCATAAAAATGAATTTATATTTCATATGGAAAGGCTTCTCAATAGAAAAAGAAGAAAAATGGACACTTTTAATATTTTTCAAGGCTATTTTCGCATTTAACTAATTTATAAACTTTTCAGGGCACTTCAGAAAAAAGTAACACTTGAGATTGTTGATAACAATTTTCCAACGAATTGTTATCATTTCATGCATTTATAAGCCAGAATTTCTCCTAATCTTCGAGGAAATAACATGTCACACCGCTAGTCTTTTTCTAGGACCATTTCGCCACCATTAGCCCACAGTATGTTTGTTCATTGTGCAGCATTTTCGTGATTCTTAATATTTATCGTCCATTATTTGAAAACTATCAGTCGTAGGGGAAAAATCTCGAACCTTAGGATCGATATTTTGGAAACCAATCGAGATGTTGGCTTAAAAATTTTGAATTCGTTTTCCTTCCAAAAAATCCTATCTTAATCCGTGTTGGAAACTTGTTGCCGCGGATATCGTACTCTTACGCGTTTAGTCACACTTCTCATCCTTCACAGCCTTTCCTGGACTCCTTTCCAGGATCCTGCCTCACGTAAATTTCCTTACATAAATTTATTTTTACCGGTGCCCGGCTTGTGTACACAACCAGTTGAGAAATGTTTACTATTTCTAATAAGCTTTATGGGTCTTGGGATTTGTTTCTGACTCTATTGTTCCACGTGGACTTTTTATTGGAGTCTGTCACTCGAATCCTTTCGCCCGCTGCTGTGAAGCTGTAGCGTTGTTATTGTCGTGGCTCGCTTAGTTGATGTCCCACTTTCTTCCGTCAGTTCAGTTGCAATTTTTGTGCTTGGCCCTTGTTGACATTTCTGAAATCGCGTTCAACGTGCCTCATTTTCTAAATACTACATGTGCATGAAATAGTCTCTTGGGAATGGCGATGGATTTAGTAGCCTTTAGCTTTCTCTGGTATTATAAATGAAAATAATACATTATGTCGATGATAAAATCATATTAAATACATATTTTTCTATGTTTAATAATAATCAAATAACATTATTTAACTAAGAAAAGTATATTCATAGTACTGGTACAACATTTTTTAATATTAATTATAATATCTCCAATTCCTAAATACTTGTTAAATTCGTATAATAATTGTCGAGTTGTTAAAAAGAATTGGAATATTTTATTATTCTTCATTGATCTAGTTTGATTTATTTGAAATTTTAGAACATTTGACTATACTTAAATACTAAATTTTAGTGTAAAAAACTGAAAAACGTTCATTTTTCCACTAAAATAGGTTTAAAAATGCGAGAAAGTATGATTTTTGAAGAAAACTCGTTTCGTCAAAAAGCGAAACAAGCACCGTCAAGCTTTCCCTGCTATAATTGTAAGCTTCAGAGTAAAAATTCATAATCTTCCACAAAGTGTTCTCAATTATAATAGGTGATCGTAGCACAATATGTGACGAACTCCGAGAAGAAGCACCTAAGCGCCCTGGAGTAGATTTTATAGGAGAAGAGAAAGAAGAGGCGAGGAGTCGATTAGATGTACTCCGAATCGCCGATTAAAAACGCTCACGGTATAAAAACGACTGCATAAAAATTCATTCGGACTGCGTAATCTCAAATAAGGACGTTGATTCGATCTGAAACGATCATAATCAGAAAATGATTTTTGGACGCTTAGGGGCTTTTCCTCGGAGCGCGTCGCATATCGTGGTTTGCATTTTTTCGGTTATTGTGAAGTGAAGTGATTTTCCCGACTTGATCGTCCTCTGATGTTGTGGAAGGTGAAAAGTCGGATAACCTAGATCTCCAGTTGCATCGGGATCACTCGTTCGAAAAACGATCATAGTCGTAGTTTCCGGAGTCTACATCTGTGCCAAGTTTTCAAAGCAACGTGAAAATTTTTCGTATATCAAAATTGACGTGTACGCATTGACTCTCGGTTTGGAACTCGGGTTATGGTTGGATTAATTCAAAAAAGATTATAATAAAGGTAAATTAGTAGAATCCTGACTAGCGTATTTAAATATCAGTTGATTTTGTATTTCATACAGGCACTGAATAGTGCGAAACGCTGCTCCAACTGCTGCAAGAAAAAGCCACAGACGAAGAAGAGGAAGCGACATTAAGACCCACCGCGGAAATCAGGCATACCCCAAGAGGAGACGGCGACAGAACAGGGACAAACATTAACATCCAGGTTCTTTCTTAGACGGAAGATCTGGCTGAAATGGATGCCGCCCTTCGTGACGATCTCTCGGAAGAGTCCAACTTCTGGACCACCAATTGTTTAGTTTCTGATGCGGCGAGAACTTTGGCAGATTCAAATTCAAGAGTAAAGTCGACGACAGATCAAACGACCAAAAGGCGCTTGCATCAACTGAGCCAGAAGATTGCCTGGGCTAGACAGAACGCATCCCGTATTCAGTGTGTGAATGACCACATAACATCTGGTAAGCCTTTTCGGGTAAGGGTCAAAAAGTTCGCTCACGAACTGAGGATCCATCATCATACATCGAACAAGTCAAAGCTGCTGACTATCAAGCAGCATATTGTTGACAAAATACAGGTGGTATCTGATGCAAGAAAGAGAATACAAGAAAGGAAGGGACGAGACAGGGACAATCAACAGTTTTTCGATAACCCATCGTGCCTCTTCAGCGATCATACTCTTTCTGTCAAAAATCCGCCGAAGTTCGAAAAGGTAGAGACTTTTTTGAGAAAGATTTATGAAGTTCAATACCATTGAATGAAGAAACACCAACATCTGGCCCGGATCTTCACCCCATATTTAAAGTCGGAAACGCCCATCCCGCAGTGACTGTTGTTAGGATGCACTGTACTTCTACCGAAGAAAGGCGAGTTATACAACCTGAGAAACTACAGACCAATAACTTATCTGAACACGCTATGAAAGATTTTCTCAGTAATTCTGAACGACAAGATTATTCGGAGAATTGAGCTTCTGTGGAGAGATTCACGAACAAGACGGATGGAAAGGATGCGAGGCAGGCTGTCGAGAGAACCTGCTCATCTACAGAAGCGTCTGTAAAGATGTTGCAGCCTACAATTGCAATCTGTCGATGCCCTGGATTGATTGCCAGAAAGCCTTTGATTCAACCTCTGATAGACTTATCATTTGTGTCTTACAGCGCGACACCATGAGTCCTTTTCTCTTTTGCATCTTTTGCCTGACATCGTACTCCTTGACAAAGAGAAATGAAATATGTTCTTAATCATTTTTCCGGCTCCGGCCGACAGCAACATCACGGTCAAGGAGAATGGAAAGGGAGAGTGGTATCGAA
>JAUMHM010085310.1:0-11706 GCA_032362435.1 Melikaiella ostensackeni | reverse complement strand
AACAACCTTTTCAAGGAAATAAAAACAAATCAAAACCCACGAGGAGACCAAAATGTTCGCTTCATGAGATCTGACTGAAAATTAACACCAAATGCGTGACACACCCTCTCAAGCCGAACACAAACCATGCCCAAAATACGTTATAAATTGCAAATCTTAACAAAAACAGAAATAGTTAAGGAAACTCACTTTGAGACAGCAATAAAATAGTGTCATACAATTATTTAAATAATAAATCGCGGAGTTAACAATTTTTTTAATCTCACTGTTAAACTCAGAAAAAAAATTCTCGAGTGGTACTGAAATGAGACCACTGGTGGGATCCCAGAGTAATTTGTTTTACATTGAAAATAACAGAATGAAGTTATCCTATTCAAAAACAGGACGCGCAAAAAATGAGACTGTGAAAAAGAGATATCTAGTTTTTACAGTGCTGGTATATAATATATATCTCCCATAAAAGTGCTTTGAAAGCTTTTAAGTCTGTTGACATCCTTTAAAAACCCCTGAAATCTGTTGAGAACCTCTAAAAATGCCTGGAAAGCTCCTTATTTTGTTTACACCTCTTTGAATCCCTAAAATCCCTTGAAATCCGCAGAAATTTTATCATTTCTTTTGAAATCATATAAATCACATAAGTATGATGATATCCCTTGAAATCTCTGAAATCCCTGAAATAACAGAAACCAGTAGAAATCCTTAGAAATCCCTAGAAGCACATGGAAATTTTGTTTCATTTATTCCCTAAAGTTCTCTAGAAATCCGCTGGAATCTCTTGGAATCTTTTAAAAATCATTTTTATCCTAGGTACTTGTTTAAAACCCTTTGAAATTTTCTGAAAATCTATGAAATTCTTCAGAAACCCTGAAAATTTTGTAATCTCATTGAATTTCATGGAATTAAAAAAGAACCTAAGCTCTTTGAAATCCCTTGAAATTGACAAAATCCGGGTCCATATCAAGTCGCATACGGCATGTCTCCCTCGCGGCATGTCACCCTTGCGTTATGTCTCCCCTGCGACTTACCGCAGAAAATAAATGCCGCAGATGAGACATGCCTCGGCGGAGATATGCCTTATGTGACTTGATATGGATCCTAAGATCCCTTGAATCTTGTGAAATTCCTAGTTATTCCACAAAAATCAAGTAAATTTCCGTAAAACATCTTCAAGATATGTAATACCTTCCAAATTCCACAAGAAATGACGAAATCTTTGAAATCCTCTAGACTCCCGTAAGATCCCATAAAATCTGAAAAAGCCTCTTGCACACCCTTGAAATCTTTAAAATCCATTGAAATTCACTAAAATCTATCAAAAACCCTTGAATTCTGTTGAAATTCTCTGAAACGTTTGGAAAACTCTCTAATTTTTTTAATCTTTCGAAATTTATAGAAACTCCTCATAATCCTATGGAATCCTTTAATTTTTTTTAAATCTTATGAATCGCTCAAATATTGCGAAATTATTTGAAATCTTTGAAATTTCATAAGCACCGTAAAATTTCCTTGAATTCTTTAGAGTCGTTTAAATCTTCTGAAATCATTTGAAATCCCTCGAAATCTTTTGAAATAGACTATTCATAAAAATCCTTTAAAATTTTCAGAATCCTTCAAATCTTGTGAAATCTCTGGAAATTTTTTAAGATCCCGTACCAATATCTTAGAACCTTTAATACCCTTCAAAATTCCTTTAAAAATATTTAAATCTTTGAAATCCTCTGAGACCCCCCAAAATACTATGAAATAAGTATAAATCCCTTGAACTTCCTTGAAATCTCCTTAAAATTTTATTTCATATCCTTTGCTCCCTAGGGTTCTCCAGAAGTTCTTTGAATTTCCCTAAGATTCCTTGAAATCCCTTGAAATCCTTTAAAATCTTTGATACTCTTCCAAAATCCCTTGAAATTTTTTAAATGTCTTAAAATTTCTGAAAATCTTGTAATATATCCAAAATTTGTTTAAATCCTTTGAAAACCATTGGAATTTTTCAAATTTTAAAGACCTCGGAAATTCTAGAAAATCGCGTGGGTTTGGTAAAATCCCTTGAAATCCCTTGAAATACTTTCGAATCCCGTAAATTATCTTGAAATTAGTAATAACTCTCAAAATTCCTTTAAAAATTTTGAAAACTTTGAAATGAAATGAAATCAGATGAAACTCCGTGATTTCTCTTAAAACCTCTTAAAAATCTTTCTGTTTCTCTAAAATCCCTAGAAATCTTTTAAAATCTTCCAATCTTCAAATCTTTAAAATTTTTTATTCTTGAGATGGCGGATATGTTATCTTAACCAACCTAGCGTAGAAGTTTGAGAATATGTTCAAAGGCAAAGTGAAAAAATAGTTGCATTAGTAAGCAATTTGGGAACATAGAAGCATAAGTGTAAGTTTATTCTCAAAATAGTCGCAAAATAGTTACATCGTTAGAAAAAAAGTGCCAAAAATAACAGAACCTATGTAGGTACTAAGTTTTTGTTATAAACTCTTTTTTGATTTAATCGAGTACGTTTCCTAATTTCATCCTAGCTATTTAACATTGCTTTTTTTAATCATTTCAAAGACATACTTGGGAACATTGCAACAACATCTGAAGAAATTATTACTTAGTCATCCAGAACTATTTTTTTGAGTTATAAGTTATTTAAATTTCCAACTATTATTTATATTATATTTCGCAGTTGTTAGGGAATCTTCAAGTACAAAATTGAAGATTTGCCCTTGAAATTTAGTACGAGTATTAATAGTTGAAATAACCGATCTCAAAGGACAGTTATCCTCATGAATCTTTCTTAATCCATAACATCTGGCAAGAACCAAATCTTTAGTATTAATATTTATTCATCTTATATCCTTTTCCAGAAGCCCTTTCTTTCTCCACTTATCATGCATTTAAAAAGTACTGTCTAAAAAATTTGTTAAATGAATTTTTATCTAATTTGTCAAAACTTTCTTTATTAGAAAGGAATTTTTCCATATCCCTTATATATTCAGATTTTTTCATACAAACAGTAATATCACCCTTCTCAGCATTCATGCAAATTATATCCGAGTTGTCTTCAAGAAAATCTGTAGTTATCGTGAATTCTCTAGAAATTTTACAATCAATACTACTTATGTGCAAACAATTTTTAACAAAAAAGCTTTTGAGCAGATGTACTTGTTTTAGCAATCATGATGATCTAAAATCGGAATTTTATGTATTTACCATATTCTTCAAAATTCTTAACTATCTCCATCACTTGTTTCAACTTACAATTTATCACATGGTTACTGGAGCCTTTACCCAATTTTAGAATATCTTGCACTGAATAAGGAATTTAACAAACTGCTAAATTTACAAACCAAGGATCTTTCTTCACTTCTTCAAATATTTTGTCACGTTGGACGTTAAAGAAGAATTTGAATTTCGATTCATTCTGAATTTAATTCCTTAAATTTTGATACGAATTTGATCATATAAAAATCATGAGTAATCTGTTTAATGTTCAATGTTCACGTCTATTTGAAAAGTCTGGATTTAAGTTTAACAAAAAACCTTAATCGAAACACTTTAGAATTCAATCGTCACATCCAGACAATTCTCTACAGTCAGCCAGTGTGAGTTACAAATTCCAATCTTGTTTTACAACTGAATTTCCAAGTTCGAAGACAAGCAAAGTTTCCTGAATCAGATGATTCGACAGTATCTGTTTCCATGCCTTCGGCCATTCAAGTAGGTAAAAGGAGTATAAGACTCAATTTCACCTATACCAACATTCCACTGAGTCCACATTTCATTTCCAGAAAAATCACCGACATCAAGATTTTGTTAGAATTACACGGTCAGAGATTGCTTTAAAATTCAAGACAGAAAAGTCTCAAGCAAAAAAATTATTCGCCGATGAAAAAATCCATGTCTGCTTTCGAAACTTGAAATAAGAAGAGCACACAGTTTTAAGAGATTTCTGAAAGGAAAAAGCGTCTACCAGATACTCATTTCCTGCATCAGCAAGTCGAAATATTTGTTTACCTTCTTGAGAATTTAAGTTCATTTTCTTTCAACAAATATTTACAGTACGGCACCGACCTGTTTCTGTGCCGTCATCAAAGCTCAAAAAGCGCGTACGCCGACATGGTTTTATTTACGGTTTTCGAATTAACTATACCGTATCTACGATTCAGCGTAACACGAATTAAAATTTGCACACATTTTTTTCACAAAGCAACATGACAGGTGCAAATGACCTTAATACTCTATACATTTCTTGGGAGTTATTATGAAAGTTCTATCGAGAATCCAGAAACTGCTTATTTGGAAATATATAAAATGAGTAACCAATGAATCGCTAAAGGTAAGTATTTTAGGCTGAAAAAGATTTGCTGAACGGTTCTGATCGGTTATAGAATCATAGCACTCCTTTTCGTTCAAATATTTATATCAAAAAAGGTAATCATTTTTTTTCATCACGTTGCAAAAATTTGACATTAATACTTTCCAGCGCTTGGGGAGTCGAGCGAATATTGAGCAAGCTAAAAGTAATCGAAGTTTTGCCATAAATTGTAGTACTATGTATGAGTTAATATTTATGAAAAAAAGAAATATTGCTAACATAACATGAAAATGATTTAACTATAAATACTCTTGTTAGTAACATAACCATTTTATTTTTTTCTGCACTTAATATATTCAATAGAAAAATTACTTTTTCAACCAACCTGAATAAGAACTTTCTATCTAGGGATATTCGAAATAAAATTCAAACAATACTTCAGAAAGCAACATAACAAAAAAAAATGCAATTCAAATGCATAGTCTGTTTAACGCAAATGGTTAATTGATTGTACTATGCAAAGTCATTTTTTTATTTGTATTAATTATTAAATATAAATTTATGTACCTCATTTCTAAAAGTTTTGCGCACATTTCGCGTCCACAAATTTTCGTTTCTTCACCTTTTTCTGCCACACGGGCTGGCTTTGGTACATTATCCATTTCGAAACTAGACAAATCACTGCTTTCTTGTACGTTAAGCTCGAAAAACACTTTCTTGAGACACTTTTAATAGGCTCAGCAATTTCTTTAGACGTGCACTATTGTTCAAATTTTTTTGGAAACAAAACAAAATGCACTATGAAAGAATGGCCTTAATAAGTAGAGTTTCCCTAATTTTAGAGTTTTTCAAAAGAATTTCTATCATCACTTTTAAATAAGCCTTAAAAGTAAAATCGAATATATTGACAAGAAAAATATTTTTTTAGTATTTATTTAATTTGTATTGTGTGCTTTCAACGAACTACCGGTCGCGCTTGATTACCCAATCGCAGACGCTCTTGCTTACGCGCGAGAACCGACCGCACGCGAAGTAAAACCATCATAGTTTTCAAACCGTTGAATCAAACGAAATTATATTTTCCATAAAAATTCTTTACTTCTCTTTCAAACAGCTTTCTCACTGGAACTTTTAGCTTGCTCAAAATTCGCTCGACTCCCCAAACGCTGGATAGTATCAATATCAAATTTTTGCAATGTGATGTAAAAAAATATTACCCTTTTTCGATATAATTATTTGAACTTCTAAGCTACACAATTACTCTCATAATATTACAGAGCGTAGTCCCTGTAAATTTTATCACGAAATTCCAAAAATTGAATAAGTGAAGAAGTCAAAAAAGAAATCAAATTTTGGTTTGGTTAAATATATAGTTTTTCCTCTTTGTTTCGAAAACTATAAGAGCTACAACTTTTTTCATGAAAAAACAAAGTTGCGCCGTTAAATTTTCTATTTGAGTACATGTTTCGAAAATTTAAATTCGAAACATTTTCGACAAGCTCTCAGGGGCCAACGAAACGGAGCGCTAGAATTCTATAATCGGTTATTGCATGTAATCCCTCAACTTAATTATACGACGTGAAGTAGTATCGAATAAAGGCGTTAGGTATAACAATTAAGACATATCTTTCATTTTGTTTCGATTAATTTATTTCTAAATTTCTTGAAATTCTGTTTCTCATTCAAGATACTATTTCGTATTTTGAACATCTCATTTCTACTTGATGAGAGTAGCTCCTCGCAGAAACAGAAATTTGCTTTCGATAGAGCAAAGCAATACCATTTCGACGCCACCATTCCATACTCCGCCACGTCGCGTTTAGGCGGTGTACAACGCTTTTGGTTGATGCACAGTTCTGTCACGCTTGTTCGCTGTACAGCTCTAGGTTCTGAGCTTATACACAGGACTTGGAGTTATACAGCAACCAATCGCGACAGAGAGTTGTACACCGACCAAACGGGACGTAGCGCTGTACACTGCCTAAACACGACGTAGAGCAGTATAAAATGGAGGTGTAAAGTATAACAATTAAGATATTTATTCATTTTGTTTGGATTAATTTATTTATAAATTTATTGAAATTCTGTTCTTCCTTCAAGATACCGTTTTGTATTTTAAACGTCTCAATTTCACTTGATGAGAGTAACTTTTCGCAGAGACGGAAATTTGTTTTTGATAGAGCAAAGCAGTACCATTTCGACGCCTCCATTCCATACTGCTCCACGTCACGTTTAGGCGGTATATAACGCGTTTGGTTGGTGTACAGCTCTCCGTCACGCTTGTTCGCTGTATAGCACTATGTCCCATGCTTATACACAGGACTTAGAGCTATACAGCCACCAATCGTGACGGAGAGCTGTACACCGACCAAACGGGACATAGCGCTGTACACTGCCTAAATGCAACGTGGAGCAGTATAGAATGGGGGCGTAAAGTATAACAATTAAGATGTTCTTCTATTTTGTGACGATTAATTTATTTTTCAATTTCTTGAAATTCTGTTTCTCATTCAAGAAACTATTTCGTGTATCAAACATCTCAATTCTACTTGATGAGAGAAACTTCTCGCAGGAACGGAAATTTGTTTGCGATGGAGCAAAGCAGTACCATTTTGACGCCTCCATTTCATACTGCTCCACGTCGCGTTTAAGCGGTGTATAACGCGTTTGCTTGGTGTACAGCTCGCCGTCGCGCTTGTTTGCCATATAGCTCTAGGTCTTAAGCTTATACACAGAACTTGGAGCTATACAGCAACCAATCGCGACAGAGAGCTGTCACCGACCAAACGGAACATAACGCTGTACACTGCCTAAACACGGCGTGGAGCAATATAGAATAGAGGCGTGAGATATAACAACTAAGATATTTTTCCATTTTGCTTGGATTAATTCATTTTTAAATTTAATGAAATTCGGTTTCTCATTAAAAAAATATATCTGATATTTTTAACTTTTTAATTCTTCTTGATGAGAGTGACTTTTCGAAGAGACAGAAATTTGTTTTCGATAGAGTAAGAGAGTATCATATCGAAGCCTCCATTCCATACTGCTTTACGTCGCGTTCAGGTGATGTACAATGCGTTAGGCTGGTGTGCAGCTCTCCGTCGCGCTTGTTCGCTGTATAGCTCTATGCCCCAAGCTTATACGTAGAACTTGGAGGTATACAGCAACCAATCGCAACGGCGAGCTGTACACCAACTAAATGGAATACAGCGCTGTACACTAGGGTGGCCCTTATGGGTCCTTAAGAAATACGTCATAAACGTCAAACACGAATTTGGTCTGATATTGAGGTTTATTAACGCATTTTGAAATTTTTTTCCCATGAATCATCACGAGTCGGTAATCTGACAATAACCAGTGATTTTTTATGCAATTTTGAATTGTCTAAACAATTTTTATTTGTTCAAACATCTGATTTATTCATATGAGTCGAGAATGTAATGGATTTTCCAGAACAATGTCGAATTTATGAGAATTTATTTGTTTTCAATACTACTCTTAATTGTTTAAAGGAACTTAAATTGTTTAAACAATTTTATATTTGCTAAATATTTAATTTCCGCCGTTCTTCTGCAGATGTGAACATTTATAGGTACTAATTTGTTTCTGAACAATACTCTAGAATGTTCAAACAAATTGAAATTATTAAAAAAATTAAAACAAATATAATAAAGATAAAAAAATTAAATTAAATTAATACAAATGCAATAAAAGAAATAAATATTTAGAAATTGTTTGAACAATTCAAATTTCTTTAAACAATTAAGAGTAGTATTAAAAACAAATAAGTACTCACAAAAATTGACATTTGTCTGAAAAATTGATTACATTCTCGACTCATATGAATAAATCAGATGTTTAAACAAATAAAAATTGTTTAAATAATTTGAAATTGTTAAGAAATTACTGGTTATTGTCAGATTACCGGCTCGTGATGATTTATGGATCAAAAAATTTCGAAAAGCGTTAATAAACCTCAATATTAGATCAAATTCGTGTTTGGCGTTCATGAGGTATGCCCTGGGAACTCATAAAAGTACCATGAAATGACTCAACTTCAAGATTTATGACTGATATTTATTCTTTGATGAGTTCTGAAGAACATATTGCAAGGCGGAATAATTTGCAAGATTTTATGGCTTTGAAATCTCAGATGAACAAAAAACGGCTTTTTCCCCATAAGAAGCATGTGTTAAGCTTCATGATGTTTGAGGCACGGGTTAATATTAACCGATTTGGCTAAAATGTGGATGAGATCATTTTTTTGGGTATTCGAACAAAACTGGGGGGTGAAAGCAAAAAAATTCTGAAATTTCTTTTCCACTACGTATAAATAAGGGCCACCCCTATGTACACTGCCTAAACGCAACATGGAGCAGTATAGAATAGAGGCGTAAGGTAGAACAGTTGAGATATTTTTTCATTTTGTTTCGATTAATTTATTTCTAAATTGATTAAAATTCTATTTCTCGTTGAAGATAATATCTCTTTTTTAAACATCTCAATTCTACTTGATGAGAGTGACTTTTCGCAGAGATGGAAATTTGTTTTCGATAGAGCAAGGCAGCATAATTTCGAAGCCTCCATGCCATACTGCTCCACGTCGAGTGTAGGCGGTGTATACCGCGTCTGGTCTGTGTGGAGCTCTCCGTCGCGCTTGTTCGCTGTACAGCTCTAGGTCCTATGCCTATATACAGAACTTGGAGCTGTACATCGATCAATCTTGACATTTCACTCCTAACGAGTGAAATCTATGTTCACGTTTTCATTTGGGTGGATTTGCCACTCTTACTTTCGAGTGAAATCTTCATTCTAATCGAGTCACATTTTCCACTTCAAAGGTTCGAGTGACATAAGTCACTCTAAATCAAAGAGTGACTTTTCACTCTGACGAAGAGCGAAGGTTCACTACAATTGGATTGGATTAGATCTAAATGGAAAAAAAGAGTGAAATCTCACGCCAGTAGAGTGAAATCCCACTACATTATATCATAATTAGCTTTTGGAAAAGCGATTTAGTAATCGAAAACTTGAACTTTTATAAACAGTGTACCTTAGATATTCGAATTTACGTCCAAGTTTTACAAAAAAATATCTATTTACTTCAACAGAAAGGCGAGGCAGTGGTAACCTATGTTCAGCAAAGTGTATCACTTTTTCAAGAAGAAAAGTCTTGAAAAGAAAGAACTCTAGACACTGCTCGTACGAGAAAACAAGTAGGTAACAATCATCCACGGGAACAAGACACCTCGGCTAATAGCCAACACCCCATTTGTCACTCCCTGTCAATCGAACGTATACCAAGCATTCTTGCAACTTTGGAAAACATCGGAAGTTTTCCAAGTTCTGGCATCAAGACTGCCTGGATTTTCAGGCTCGATGATCGACGTTCGACCAGTATCGGTTTTCTGAAGTTCCCTCAACTTTGTTACACCAATGCAGAAATTTCGCCATGTCCCAAGCCCGGACGTAGCTTGGAAATTTTTTATTCTAAACCAAGCTTCGTATGAAATATCAAAACAAGCCCGACTCTGGCGTGTTCACCCGGATCAGAAAAAATATATTTGCTAGAAAATAACCAGAAAAATAATTTGTTTTGGGGATTCCTACCTCCTTTCGACATTTTAACTTCAGTCCGCAAACATGAGCAAATTTTTAATAAGATCTAAACTGCACAGGTACTTATGTCATAAAAGTATACAACTTTGACCATACACCAGAATCATAAAAAAGTTATTGGCTTGAAAATTACAAAAAAGCGCAATTTTTCATGATTTTCATCTTTGACAATGTTGTGCGAACTGGGAGAATTTTTTTCTCATATTTTCAGGAATTTATTTTGGAACCCACTAGAAACTCTAGTCATAAACAACAACCTAATAATGCAGGATAAATTTCTCAATATTATGCCTCAAGTAAAAAAGAAATACTTACACAAGTAGGTCTTAAACTATTATTGCACTTTATTATAATAATTTAAACATCTGATGTTTGAAATTACCTGCCTGGAATATGAATTCAATTAACAGAAGTATCTACACTAAAAACCTATTCTAATTTTTCTTTTTTGAAGAGTTATTAAAGGTTGGCCATATTATCGCACTGGCCGTTTTAGGCGCACTTTCTCTATATCAAGCAGGGCAATTATTAATCTTTTCGAATGCACCAGAAGCATAAACCTGTTTGACGACGTTATATGAGTTATGAGAGTCATATCATCCAAAACTATAGAATATTAAACAAAAACGTTAAATTTATCACGCCCGTAAACTATACTGTCCTCACGAGTTTATGATACATATAATTCAAATGGTAGTTAACTCATTATTCTTTATGCGTAGATTCACCATGGCGATTGTGAAATCAACCAAGATTCCAGTGGATTGGCCTTTATTTAATGCAAGTAGCTGAAAAAAACATATATTTGAAGCTTAATCTCGATCGAAGAATATTGCACTTTTATATTTCATATCGTTCTAAATAATAACATAATTGAAAAGATCTTTTGGATGTAAATCTGAAGGCTATTTAATCCAGAAATAGAAATTGGAATAAATTATGATTAAAAATTCTACACAAAAATACATAGAGAAATGGGAAACCTTGCGATTCGGGAAAGAATGTTTGCTTAGTTCGGGCTTCGAAGTTTCGCAGTTTTTAACTTTTTTGATACATTTTCAGGCAAGGCTTCTTTTTTGATACTTTTTTTCAGTAGTGTTATAGAAAATTGATCGTACTGACAAATTTCAGTCTCCTAGAATAAAAAATGAAATGAAAATATTTTTATTTCTTAAATGGAAAATTTGTCTTGGTTGAAAATTCAACTCTTTTGTCAAATTTTGTCTTTTTGGTTTGAAATTTAATCTCTTTTGGTATAAATGTCTTCTAATCATCCTTTTTCTTTAAAATTCAACTGTTTGGTTGAAAATTAATCTGTTTTCGTTGAATTCAACGATTCTCAACTTTAAATTAAAATCTTTTTTGTTCGAAAATTCAACTACATGGTTGAAAGTTGATACTTTCTTAAAAATTCATTTTTTATGGAAGATCTATCTTTTTTAATTGAAAATTAAACTATTTGGTTGAAAATTCATGTATTTTGTTGAGAATTCATCTTTTCTAATCGAAGACTGATCCTCTTAGTTGAAAATTCATTTTTTTTTGTTAAAAATTCAACTACTTAGTTAAAAATTGCACTCTCTGTTAAGAATACATTTTTTTGTTTGAAGATTCATTATTTTAGCTTGAAATTCATCTCTTTGGTTTGAAATTCGTCTTTTTTAGTTGAAAATTCAACTATTTGGTTTGAAAATTCATCTCTTCTGGTTGGAAATCTTATTCTTTGGTTAAGAATTTAATCATTCCCTTGAAAATTTGACACTTTTGTTAAAAAGTA